>ML677355.1:4583961-4694244 GCA_007922305.1 Dermatemys mawii | reverse complement strand
CAGGTGTCTTGATTGGCCTGGAGTAGCCTTTGTTTGGCTATCCAGGGAACAAGGACCTGCACATCCTGAGACTAATATACCTGCCTTCCAGCACTCTCCTATATCCTTCTGGTCTGACTCCGTCACAATATAAATAAAGCTTTATCAAACCTCTCCTTTTGTTTTGAATTAATAGTGCTCTGTTAATCTACTGAACATCATGGATAGGAAGAATAAAAGTTTTTCCACTCTGTCCCACTGCTATGTTTGAGTTCTGACATGGAGGAATGCCTTCTTATGGTTGAAGAGGAATCCATCTGCCTTCATTGAGATACTAAAGACAGCAATGAATATTTTCCTACTGTACCTGTTTGTAGTTGAAGGACTTTAGTGTTCAGACTTGTGAATCTTACTTTTCAAAGTCATGTGAAAATATTAAAAATAAACAATGGAACTCAGGACAATTCCCAGGAGGATGGTAAATACTCCCTTTTAGACATTTAAGAACTTCTCCAAAGGAATGAGCAGCTTTCTTAAGCCTCCTATATATGCTCTTAAATTTTGGAGGAATGTTTGATTTACAGTATTGAACATTATGGCACTAGTACCCAGAGATAGAAGTGATAGTTCAAGTTCTTAAAATGTTTTATAGAATTATTACCAGTGTGAGAGGATTAGTCATCTAAATGATCAAGTTAGACCAGACCCATAAGCTAATTGGATACCCTCTTGGCAGTATGGTGTGTTTTGGTATGGGCTTTTTAAACTGCAGGAAGGATTAATTTTATTGTATTTTGTTTAATTTAGCAATTTAAATAACCATCCCTTTTCTAGTAGGGCTGTTTTTTCAACCTTCACTTTTTTATGTGGATGAAGTTTACTCTAGCTTATGAACTATTTTTAATATTCAGTGAACTCCGACCAGAGTTAAGCCTCAAAACCTACACTGGGATAAGAAAAAATAAAACATGATTTGATAGTTGAAATAAGAAGGCAGTAATAATTCTAAATAGTGCTATAATGCCCAGCATTTGAGCTCAATATTTTTTGAACTAAAAGGAAGAGCTTTTATCCATTCTTCTTCAAAGCTTTTGGCTAGCACCAAAGCATCTGCCTACTGTTTCAAAGCTATTGAGTTCAAATCAACTTGGGGTTTTGATCGTTATTAACAAATCTTCATACTTTTACTGTTAGTGTTAAATGAATCACTACATTTCTCACACTTAATTATCTTTTTCCTTTATCTCCAATACCTTTGCAGTTAACTGAAACATTTACACAACTCACTTTGTGGAGAAATTTAGTATAGAACCTCATTCTTCTCTTGCTGGTTCTACCCCATTAACTTCAGTTGAATTACTTCAGTTTTATTCTGCCTTAAACAAGATTGGGATTAGGGCTTCAGTTTGAAATCTTTAGTAGACATGAGTGTTAAAATCTGCATTGGCATTTGGGCCAATATGCAGGGTTGGGGCTGAAAGCGAAATCAGGACTAGAGCTTGGATCTAAAGGCAGTGAGACCTCCTGAGATTTCAACCACATATGGCAGATATCTTACATATAGCAAATGAGCTTATCAAACTTAAGTTTGATATAAGTAGATATCTTCAAGGACCTTAATATAAATTAATAAATTAAAAATAATAAAATGTTGGCACGATAAAAGAAGAGTTTGAATTCACTGTGTTGTTTGTGACAAAAGTTTATAGAACAGACAGGCAAAATTTGAAGTTATAAAGTTCAACTTTCATTCACTTTGTCCTTTGATCCACAATCGTCTTCTCCCTTTCTATTTCTGTTCACCTGACACACAATCACGTAGTTAAGTTCCTTGGCTCCCAAAACAGCCAATTCCTCTGATGTTGCTTTAATTCTCCACAATCACCATTACTCATAGCTTCTTCTCTTTTGGCACATTCTGATTTTACCTTCTCCTGTAACCTGAATGTCTTCAACATTTGCTGCACTTTTAATTTTGGTTGATATAGCATTTGGCTACAACAGATATGGTTTCAAAAAACTAATAGGAAGGAATTTCCTGTATACAGTTACAGACTGTATTTTTTATGGTGGGCAGCAGAATTGGCAGTGCTTTAGAGTATCAGATATGCTACACTCACAGGCTAGAAATTAGATGAGATGGGCAGATGGTCTGATCTAATATGGCAAATCCTCTGTTCTGTTTCACTCTAGGATGTCTCACCTGGACTAAAGTAATGACTATATTTGGATCATCATTGGCTGAAAAATGCAGGACTTGTGTTAGAATTCTCTTTCAAGACATTCCCCACTCTTAAGAGACAATTAACACCTTCTAATAGCCTCAGCAGTTTATCATAGTGCATTAGAAATTGTGTTCCAGTTTTTCTAATCTAGATACACCAAGGGCTACATTATCTCTCCCTTCTAGGATGCACTAGTGAAGGGGAAAAGATGAAAGCAAGTATTTCTTTCCACTAGCATACCCACGGAGCAATGTATGTAAGCAATGTGTGTTCAGGACATATGTCATACACTAGAATGCCTGCAGGAGGATGTGGGTGCAGATTACAGGTATAGCAAGGCATATTTTTCAGCTCATTCTCCCCACCATCTATGAGGCATGATGTTTGTCAGTGAACTCCAAACATCTGTGCTGAGGTGGTGTGTATCTTTTCTCCCTGGTGTGGCTCAGCCTTGCAGGAGGTGTATTTGGGCCCTGGTGCAAAGCCTTAACAAGGGTAACTTTATTAACTGGTTTTCGTACTTGAGTAGTTTTGAGAAATGAAGTTTAAAGGCCATATTCTGAGAGAGAGGTGCCGAAGCTGTGCGTGTGAATCTGGAGTTTGTGCCAGCAGGGAGGCCATTTGATTTTCTACATATCATTGCTTTTCTATGTGTGCAACATCTGTTTTGATGTGCCTCAGCAGGATTTGACGCAATGTGTATGTGCACATTTTGCAGACAAAATATAGAGGCCCAGCTCTGGAAAAAATAAAAAAGATGTCCCAAAGTAGATGTCAACTTTCAAGGGAAATAAATGCATTTGGCCTAGTGTTCACTGCTTGATTTATAACAAACTAATCTGGACATGATAACTACAACTGATTATGATCCCAGCAGAATGCAATGGGATGCCACGAAGGGGGCAGATGTTGTTAGAATTTGCTGGTGAAGGCTGCAGTGTGTCTTTTAGAGCTAGAAATTGAAAGAAGCAGGTAAAAGCCCATGTCAGAGTTGACTGTCCAATCTCTCTGTATACAAGTTTCTTCTGGCTCAATGCCTAGGCTCTGTCTACATGCCTAGTGTTTCTCATGGTAATTGCACAAGTAGTTTTACCTACTTTAGTCTCTTTCTTCTCCATATTTACTGAGAAGACAAAACTATTCTCTGGAGCATACCTGAAGTACTTTTTGGAGCAGACTGTGGTGTAGACCATGACTGCTCTGAGGAGTGGTACTTTTGTCTATGCCAGAGAGCTCAGCTGAGAGTTGTGAATCATCTGCCAACAATTATAAAATTACATATTTTATCTTCCTCACTCAGGCAGAGGACTAGCAAAGCATCCAAAAGCATACACAATCAGCTGCACCTGAAGTCAATGGTACTCCACCAGAGTGAATATTGTTCATTTGGCCTTGATCTGAGATATTCAGAAACATTGAATTAAACTGTGCTTCTGCCAGTTAAGAAGTATGGTCCAGTGGATAGGATGGCTCTGTTCAATTCATTGCTCAGCCAAAGAGGTCCTATGTGACCTGGGGCAAATCATGTAAGACCAGACTTACAAAGATATTTAGGCACCTAAAAGAGGCAGACAGGTGTCCAGGGTTTTTTTTAGTTTTTTTTTTTTTTTTTCAAAAATATCTAAGCAGGTTAGGTGACTAACTCCCATTGGAACTAAGTGCCTAATCTATTTAGGAGATGCATACATGTCACTAGGCATATATTTTAGTCTTTAGGTGCTTAAATTCCTTTGAAAATCTGGCTCTTTCAGATCCCCATCTGTAAAGTAGAGATAGGACTGCCTTCCAGGGGTGATGTGAGGATAAAATCTATTCAGAATTATGAGGAGCTCGTACAGTGCTGTGGTGAGGACTAGGTTAAAAAAAACCTTTCTACATAAAAAATAGTCACATGTTTACTACATGGGTAAGAGTTGAGAAATCCCCATTGAAGTCAATGGACATCTTTCCATTGTTTTCAATGGATGTTGGATCAGACCTCATGTGGCAATCAGTTGACTACAGTGCTATTGCTTGAAGTTACATGTTCTCAGATTAATATTATTCTTGGAGATAAAATAGAAACAGTCTAGACTGGTGGACATTGGGAGGACTGAGAAAGAGATGAACCTAATTCAGAGACTATCTACACGCTATGCTAGTCTAAAAGGAAGTAGAAGATGTTCACTGATTAGTAGAATGGGAAAGGAGTTGCTCCACATGAGTGGCATTCAGTGATCCTCAGAATGAAACCATGAAGAACTGCTGTTCACTTTCCGATGATGGATTTCAAAAGCAAGTCAAGTCCATATCCCTTTGCAAAAATCTGCCTTTAGCACCTGGAAGCTATTCAGATACTCCATCACTCGTACCTTTTCAAGAGAATACATGAGTTCTGTCTTAGCTCACCTTTACCTCTCACTCAATTTGCCAGACCTATTCATTTTGTAAAACACTCTCGGCATTAGCTTTATCTTAATGAAAAAGGAAATGCACAGTAGAATTATTCAAATTCTGCTACCTAGAATCCATATTAATAAATCTTTTGACTGCAAAAGCAATCTCCAGTCATTCAAGAATAGCCTGGAACCATTAAAAAGTGATGCATAACCAAAGAAATAAGTCATATATATTTTAAAAGTACTTTAACCTGCAGTGCGGCAAAATAAAAAAGATGACCTTGGTGAACAACTCTATTTATTGTCTAGCAAAAAAGGGAAGAAAGCCATCAAGAATGGAAACATGATCTGGAAGTTGATGCAGGTGGAAGTAGAGGGTTTAAGAATGTACACTACTGACATATGTCATTGGGATGTTGTCAAAGGTAACTCTGGTCTTTTAAGAGGGAGCTGGGGTGTTGTGACAAGGTAACTCTGGTCATTTAAGAAGGAGCTAGGCCAGTGAACTTGTGACTTGTCAGCTGACCCCAAATGGGCTTTTAGAGAGCAGCTGGGCCTGAGAGGAGGCAAAGAAACCAGGTGAGTCAGAGCTGCCCAGGTCAGACAGGAGAGGGACATGTGAGAACTGGGATCAGAGACAGAAGGCAGTTCCTGGAGGAAGCTATAGCCGGGGGAAGGCTGAAGGCAGGGGAGCAACAATCAGAGTTTGTGGACTGTCCTCTCCAAGCCACAGAGCCACAGCCAGAGCAGGCAGAAGGCCAGAGACCAGCACAGGGAAGTGCCTGCTAACTGATAAGCTAGAGAGCCAAAGCTGGGGCAGCTGATTTGAAATCCCCTGCTTTTCATCTGCTTGCTTGAAGTAAACTGTGTCCTCCTTACTACTCAGAAATCAATGATGTTACTCATAGTTAAAACTTGGTGATTTTTTTTTTTGACAAATAATTTATTTGATGGAAAATGCAGTTTCAGTTCACCCAAAACCATTTGTAAATTTGGCCATTCACAAAATGGCCTGAGGTGGAGGTAGTGATGCTGCTTTCCCATCCTTATAAAATTTAGCTCAATTGTTAGGGTACTCACCTGGGAGGTGGGAGACCAAGTTTGAACCCCCACTCTAGAACAGACCCAAAATGGACTTTTTTAATTCACCAAAAATGTGGGAAATTTGCAGTTTCACTTTGACCCTAAACCCCTCACCCCAGTTTTTCAGACCTGAAACTGAACTGAAAAATCAATTATTTGCCCATTTGCCCTTACAATGGCTACGTCTATAGACTGGGCTTTATGCAGTGCGAGTGAGGGAATCACAATTAGGTCCTTGGGTAGCTGGTAGGCTGCTTTCTTTAAATGACTAGCTCTAATTTTTTGTCAGGGAGCTATAGGAAAACCCTGCCCTGGTTTGTCATCTTCTAATAATGCAGTATCCCACCATTTTCTGATTCTGTCTTTCTCTCATTAGCATGTTGGGGTGAAAGGAAGGTCAGGTAGTAATAAAGAGCTAATCACTTTGGAATTGCTATGTCAACAAGGAGAATGTGGTTAGTTCTGAGTGCCCAGTATTTTATATGCTGTCAATCAGTAAAGTACCTTGGGAATGATGGAGTGAGCTTTGCATGAGCACTGAGAAGGCATGTGAATCCTGTTTAATACTGTGTGACTTGTCATTTTAATGACATGGAATTACAGGTGATCAGCTGCATGAGGGACCATAACACAGCGTTGTTTTTAAATACCTGTAGTTCTGTTCTGCTATGTAACTGCCAAACAAGGTATTGTCTGTAACACTGACTGGCACTGGCATGGGATATATTCAATGTCTATCCATCAGATCCTAAATTCACATTCTTATTTGACTGAAAAAAAATCCACTCAGACTTGCTCTATATGTGTGTGTGTTTGCCTGTGTCTGTGTGTGCATGTGTTCATCTGATTCTGGGGCTGGAGGAACCCAACGCTGGGAAACCTAGGTTCTGCAGGATAGCTCCATTGAGAGGGGACTTGCAGAAGAGAGAAGTAGAGTTCCGTATGAAAAGACAAGTGACACAACCAGTACATCGATAGAATTACAGAACCCCTTTATAAAGCCTAGGAAGGCCAGGGCTTTATAAAACAGTGAGCAAGAGACCAGGGAGCTTTGTAAACAGGGCTCCTAACAGGGTGTTTCGTGAGGGAGTTCTCCAGGTGAAGGAAGAGCAAATACTAGACCCTTGGGGTAAGTGGCTGTGTCATAAGCTTAAAGTAGCCTTTATGTTTAGGAATGTTGATGAGGCTTTCTGGGACACTGTAAATCTGTCCCACCTCCAGTCAGACAGCCCCTGCGCTGTTCAGGAGGATGAAAGACCCAGGGAAGGAAACCAGTCAACAGGAGCAAAGGGAATCCGGGAAAGAATTCTCTGTAGTAACTCAGATCCCACCCCATCTAACATCTCATCACAGGCCATTGGGCATATTTACTGCTAATAACCAAAGATCAATTAATTGCCAAAATTAGGCTCTCCCATCATGCCATCATCTCCATAAACTTATCAAGCTTAGTCTTGAAGCCAGACCTAATTCATTCTCTTAGACTCAGAGAACTTAAGGCTAGAAAGGACCATCATAATCATCTAGTCTGATCTCCTGCACAACTCAGACTACAGAACCTCACCCACAGAGTCCTTCAATAGGCCATAACCTCTGGCCAAGTTACTTATACCTTCTAAATTTGGCAATATTTAATTGCACTATGTATTCAAAATATAACTTGGGTACATGCAATTTATTTTCAAGGCTAACTGGTTTGTGTGCTAATGTGAAAATACACACGTGAATTGAGATGTTTTCAAACAGGATTTCAGCAAACCCTGTTGTAAATGTCTTCTGAAGAGATTACCTAAATTGGTTGCTTAATTGAGATGACTTTTTAATGAATACAGAGTAGAATTTTTCTCTATACACCCAAGAATTCTTTTCGGGGGTGGGGGGGAAGGGCATATTCTTAAGGGAAGACTTAATCAGGCTGTTTTTTTTGACACTTTACACTCAGCATTATGTCTAGTTATATTGTTCTGTAACTGTTTATATATTGGGATTTCTCATGCATACATTTGCTTTTCTTATTCACTCTGCTGTTTTATCAGAGTGGAAACAAAAGTTGAGGTACTAAAATAGTCAATACAATGGTGCAGCAGGAACACTCACTTCTAACAGCAGATGTTCTGGATGCCTGAAATGAGAGGGAGGAGGAATGAACTTCTCCTGTGGTTTAAGTGAATACTAATGTTTAGAAGAAGTTTTATGAATTCTCAGAGCCTTCAGAAATTGAGATTTTCATATTTCATTTTTAATTTCCCAAAATGGTGGATTTTAGTTGAAGGATTTCAGAAATATTTATGGAGACATTTACAAATTATATCCTGCTTCAACATCAGCCTTATTTGCAGCAAGTTCATTACTTCAAGTTTGAGGGTAGAGAGTAGGAAAGTCTAATGAAATGTTTGTACCAATAATAAATACTCAAGACAGCTGAACAACTAAGGAGGAATGTGCTAGTTACCTAGGGAGACCTACCATAATCACAGTCCTTTGCATTCCTCAACTTGTCCTCGGTTTTGCTTCAGTCCTAAAGGAGAGGCTTTAAAGAACTTGCATATATCACTGGAAGGTATCCCTTCTTTCTTGAAAAAAAAAATCCTAGCCTCTACTCTAAATGAGTTATAAACAAGATACCCCTGCCTTTCAGCCAATGCCTTATCAGAGAGCACCCCAGCATGATTTGAGTGTAACTGTAAGCTGTGTAAGCCACTTAGAGACTGTGGCTTTCTTAGAGAATACCTATGCTGGCTATCTGTGCTCTGAAGTTAGTTTTATAAATTGTCACATAAGGAAAACAGAAACATGCACTTCCATTGGGCAGACAGCAACTCTACAGCACATCCTCATACTTCCTGTTTTTGTCTTCTGTTCACACATGTTTGTCTTCACCATCTATAACCATGTTATCCTTGGTGCTGAATTCCTCATCCATGCCTTCATCTCCTATCATTGTGACTGCGACATCATCCTACCTGGCCTCTAAGTCCCAGTCCCCAGGCTTCAACATGGGCAGAATGCTGCTGCTCATCCATTTACATGTACAATGACATACATTCATATCTCCCTTACTCTCAAACACTTCTACTTGCAGCATATCCATTTCAGAATCCAGTCCAAAACTGACAGCTTTGTTTCTAAAATCCCCCCTAACCTTGCTCCAGGCTCCTTTGTCCTTGGCTCATTTATCCTTTCTTAACTAGCACTGGCATCCTCCCTTTTACCTCTCACTATTATCGGCACCAAAGCAATCTCCTTTGCACTTCCTGCCATTTGAACAGCCAGTCTCCCTATGGCCTTCTGCCTCTCTTGCTATCTATCTCATCTCATTTCAAATCCTCTGGCTCATACCTCTGAATTTCTCCCTCCCTTTGCTATTTATTCTTGATACTGGGTCTTTTAATTAAATCATTCGGAATGCAGGGATTTTGTTTTGTTTTGCTACAGGACACTAACAAAGTAAAGTTCCTTTGAGTTTAGTGAGAAAGCACATCATGATCACAGACCAGTGACCAGTCAAATGTGTTCACAAGCCATTGTCTGAAGTGTCTTCACATGCAGTTTTTAACCAATTTCAGGTAACAAACAAGCAAACAAAAATCATACAGACATCTCTTTGTACATAGTTCTTTTTCTCTTGGTGAATTAACTTATGAGATCAATCAATAATTTTCCTAGCGCTAATAAACACTAAAGCAGGACAAAGGAATAGTTACCGGATGCAGCCAGTATCAGTAACTCAGAGATGATTAAGGATCTACTAGTTCCCTTATGGTAGTGGACATTACTACTCACACTACATCAGAGTAAGGGATAAACCACGTTTGAGAGAGCATTCGCACAAGGAAAAAGCCTGTCACTTACTTTACTTATATCACATTGTTTCCTCTCCTCTTTACTTTAGTGGCTTTAAAATTCTATCAGGAAACTGATAGAAACTTATCAGCTGGAGATAGTTAATCATCAAAAGGATGGTATACCAGCTGATATCAGAGGGAGGATTTTGAATATCACATCTGGAACCAAAGATAGAAAAAATATTTTCAGGTTAGGTTTATTTAAAGAGTTCATTAAGAAGAAAGCTGGACACAAAGGATTGAAATCTTTGTGATGACGTAAGTGGGCAGCATACAAAATCTTTGAGGCAGGTCTCTTTGAATCTCATAATGGAGGAAGATTTATTGGATCAAATCTGGAAGCACTTGTTTATTCAGCCAAAAACAAACAAACAAAAAATAAGTGGCAAATTGGAACTCCTGAAAGTCTAAGCGATGGAACCAGCAATGTTCTGTTGTCCACCATCTATTAAGAATCTCAGTATAAGCATTTTAAAGTCAGGGCCATAGAATAAGATTGTCTTGCAGTTACAACTTAAAGAAAAACTATCCATCACTCTTTAATGAAAGTGAGGACCCCTCACCTCAATCACAGTTCTCTGTGGAACAGGTTCATTACAGCACAGGAGGAATTCATCTTCCTGAAAAACTATGAGAGCTCTTCAGAAGAGACTGCAATTGTGTTAGATAATAGTTAATCATAAATAACATTCTAAGGCTTCAAAAAGAGTGGAGAGACTGCTATGCCATGCCTAGCCACAAGGGGGCATGCCAGCTGCTTGTCATTGCTTGATACCCCTAATGGCTTTGAAAACATCAACCTAAATATTTTCCTCGTATTTTTAAACCAAAAATTGTATCAAGTTGAAATCTAGTTTACAGTTTCTTCTAGGTTATTTGAATGTTTTTTGAATGTTAATCCATGCACCAGCAAAAGCAATCCAACAACAGTGAAGCATGTGAGTGGTTCCATGATCAATTTTATGCATATCAGTGGTTCCACGATCCGTAAGTGCGTGCTTAACTGCGCTCTGTAGTAAATAGGCCTTCTTTTTTAGGCCTTCTTCCACTGGATGAATTTCATCCCAAAGAGTATCTGTTGCCAGTCTCATTAAATCCTGCTTTGGAAATAGGACTCCAAATCATAGCTTATCCCTGGTACCAAGTTCATGTCCCATTGATGGATATTAGATTTTAAAATTAATTGTGTTAGTTATTATTAGTAAATGAGGTCTTTATTTCTGAAGGGATAGAGCTCTGCACCCAAGGAAAAAGCTAACAGCTGTTCTTTTTTAGAACAGAAAATGCTCTTTTGTAACTATCAGAGGGGTAGCCGTGTTAGTCTGGAATTGCAGAAGTGACAAAGAGTCCTGTGGCACCTTAAAGACTAACTGAAATTTTTTCAGAGCATGAGCTTTCGTGGGCTAATACCCACTTCGTCGGATGCATGCAGTGGAAGTATCCAGGGGCAGGTATAAATAGGTAAGCAAGAACCAGGTGGGAGATAACAAGGTTAGTCCAATCAGGCTGAACCAGCTTGTTATCTCTAATCAGGGAGGGTGAGGTGTTCCTCTAGCAGCTGAACTGGAGGTGTGAATAGCGAGAGAAGAGAAGCTGCTTTTGTAGTTAGCTAGCCACTCGTAATTTTTGTTCAATCCTTGATTGATTGTGTCAAATTTGCAAATGAATTGCAGCTCTGCAGTCTCTCTTTGCAGTCTGGACTTGATGTTTTTTTGCTGCAAAATGCTGACCTTTAAATCTTCTATGGTGTGTCCGGTGAGGTTGAAGTGCTCTCCTACAGGTTTTTGAATATTGCCATTCCTGATATCTGATTTGTGTCCATTTATCCTTTTTCGTAGGGACTGTCCAGTTTGGCCGATGTACATAGCAGAGGGACATTGCTGGCACATAATGGCATATATTACATTGGTAGATGTGCAGGTGAATGAACCAGTGATGGTGTGGCTGATCTGGTTTGGTCCTGTGATGGTGTTGCTGGTGTAGATGTGTGGGCAGAGTTGGCATCGAGGTTTATTGCATGGATTGGTTCCTGAGTTAGAGTTATTATGGCGCGGTGTGCTGTTGCTGGTGAGAATATGCTTGAGGTTGGCAGGTTGTCTGTAGGCCAGGACTGGCCTGCCTCCCAAGGCCTGTGAAAGTGAGGGATTGTTGTCCAGGATGGGTTGTAGATCACTGATGATGCGTTGGAGAGGCTTTAACTGAGGACTGTAGGTGATGGCCAGTGGTGTTCTGTTGTTTTCTTTCTTGGGCTTGTCTTGCAGCAGCAGGCTTCTGGGTACACGTCTGGCTCTGTTGATCTGTGTCCTTATTTCCTTGTGCGGGTATTGTAGTTTTGAGAAAGCTTGGTGGAGATCTTGTAGGTGTTGGTCTCTGTCTGAGGGGTTGGAGCAAATACGATTGTACCTCAGTGCTTGGCTGTAGACAATGGATCGTGTGGTGTGCCCGGGGTGGAAGCTGGTGGCATGAAGGTAGGCATAGCTGTCAGTAGGTTTTCGGTATAGGGTGGTGTTGATGTGGCCATCATTAATTTGCACCGTGGTGTCCAGGAAGTGGACCTCCTGTGTAGACTGGTCCAGGCTGAGGCGGATGGTGGGGTGGAAGCTGTTGAAATCGTGGTGGAATTCTTCCAGAGTTTCTTTCCCATGGGTCCAGATGATGAAGATGTCATCAATGTAGCGTAGATAGAGGAGGGGCGTGAGTGAACGAGATTTGAGGAAGCGTTGTTCCAGGTCAGCCATAAAGATGTTGGCATACTGTGGGGCCATGCGGGTGCCCATAGCGGTGCCACTGGTCTGGAGGCCTTGCCTACAGACAACCTGCCAACCTCAAGCATATTCTCACCAGCAACAGCACACCGCGCCATAATAACTCTAACTCAGGAACCAATCCATGCAATAAACCTCGATGCCAACTCTGCCCACACATCTACACCAGCAACACCATCACAGGACCAAACCAGATCAGCCACACCATCACTGGTTCATTCACCTGCACATCTACCAATGTAATATACGCCATTATGTGCCAGCAATGTCCCTCTGCTATGTACATCGGCCAAACTGGACAGTCCCTACGAAAAAGGATAAATGGACACAAATCAGATATCAGGAATGGCAATATTCAAAAACCTGTAGGAGAGCACTTCAACCTCACTGGACACACCATAGAAGATTTAAAGGTCAGCATTTTGCAGCAAAAAAACTTCAAGTCCAGACTGCAAAGAGAGACTGCAGAGCTGCAATTCATTTGCAAATTTGACACAATCAATTTGGGACTGAATAGAGATTTTGAATGGCTAGCTAACTACAAAAGCAGCTTCTCTTCTCCCGCTATTCACACCTCCAGTTCAGCTGCTAGAGGAACACCTCACCCTCCCTGATTAGAGATAACAAGCTGGTTCAGCCTGATTGGACTAACTTTGTTATCTCCCACCTGGTTCTTGCCTACCTATTTATACCTGCCCCTGGATACTTCCACTGCATGCATCCGACGAAGTGGGTATTAGCCCACGAAAGCTCATGCTCTGAAAAAATTTCAGTTAGTCTTTAAGGTGCCACAGGACTCTTTGTCACTTTTGTAACTATATCATTCATGAACAGTGAATCATCATGGATTTTCCATGAGCAGAATAATGTTGAAATACAAAAAACAGGAACCTGAACTAAGTCCTCAGATTGTCAAAGGTAGCAGGTTATTTTGTATTTGTGAAGTATTGAAGCATTAATGTTTCTGTTTAAATTATTTTTTCCTCTCATTATTTAATTTTGTCATAAACTTAATGGACCACATTCATGCCTGGTGTAATTCTATGGAAATTAATGGAGTTACACTACAGATTAATTTACACTATGATTTCAGAACCTGTTTTACAGTGGATACGTGTTTGGTGTCAGAGTCTTTGCTGCATTCATCCGGCACTAGAGGGATAAGGATATAATTGAGAGAGAAATAGACATAGCACATTTTTGCTTTCTTTTTAATTTTCACTGAAATTCATCAACAACTAAACTTTTTTTTTTTTAGCAATATCTTATATTATTCTCTTCTTGGTCAATGGTTACATTAAGCTTTATAGTATCTGCAACAGCAGACCATGATAACATGTTGATTCCTTGAGGCAGTGGATTGTTTGTTTTTTTCCTTTGTAAACCACAGCACAATATAAGTTTATGAGAGGAGAAACCCTGAGACACTTGACCAAATGTCATCCTTCTCAGGGCCTGTGTGGTTTCAGTATTCATCTATCGAAGAGTAGTTCACAAGCATAATGAAGAGAAGTGCGAGTATAATACATATACTGATGCATGTATATGGAAAATTGTTTGACTGGACGCAGGGTCCGAATCAAAGCACTGGATCCAAGCACATTTAGGCATGGGAGTGAGAAGATCTGTTTCCAAATATGACTACATCAAAATGGGAAGGTTGGGCTCTGTCACTTCAATGAGACAAATCAAGACCCTGGGTCTTAATGTTATGGAAATTTGGAGGTAGGCTAGCTCTTGGGGTACATTTTTTTTCTAGTCCCATGTGGATGCACTAGGCATAATCTAGGCCCTTGTGCTCCTGGCATCAAGACGCAGCGGAGATTATTGACTGCAGAATTACCCAGTCCCCACCCCCAAAGCATTGTGGAGGAGAAGGATGCTGGCTCAAATTGCCCACCCTGGACTGATGAGGGGAGGAGTGCCCTCTGAAAAAGGGACCTTTCAGCTGTGCATACACCTGGTGCTGTTGAGACACCAGACGTCCCTTAGAGTTTAATATGGTGTAAAACTAACCTGCCATACGGGGATGCTGCTCTCTGCATATATACCTGCAATGAGTGAATCTAGTAGACTGTGTCCGAGAGCTTCAAGAATTTTCAGCATTCTGGATTCACAAAGCATCTTCCTTCCAAATTCACTCCATGTTTATTTTCCCATAAACTAACAAAAATCTGCTTCAAAAGGGAAACTTGTGCATAGAGTAAAGAAATTTATGAAAGGGAGCCTTTAATATATGCCACTTGTTCTTCTCAATGAGAATATGACTGAAACCTGACCAATGACTGGATGGGCCAACTACCAGAGAGTCAGTTACTGTAAAGTTTATGTGCCACATAATGTATAGAACAAAGCACTGTGTTCAGTCTTCAGGACTATGAAACCACATACACTATTAAAGGGAGGATTAGCAAATACCATCCTAGATGGTATTTACTGTTGCCAACCATGAGCCTCCTTGATATATGAGGTTATCTGAAGCTGTTGCATTTTTCTGATCCAAAATTGTGCTTTCAGTTTTTCCCTGGAGAAGTCTAGGTTCCTAACTATTTTATGTTTAAGTAGTTCATCAGAATAGCAGTTCCCCACTGCAGGAACCGATCAAGAACTGTAAGTGGAGTTGTGGAGAAGTAATCCAAGTAAGATTTCTCCAAAGGCTGATGTCTCAACCAGTTTGCCCAGTACTGAAGTCTAGTAACTGATGTCTTCAGTACTGGCCAAACTGGTTGAAACTGGAAGAAGGGGCATAGAGAGGTGAACAAACTTGTCTAAAGGACACAAACCAGATCACTAGCAGAGCTGGGAACTGAATCCTGTTTTTTTCCCCTCCTGATCCAGTGGCCTATTCAGTAGGCCACACTTCTCCTGGTTATATAGGTGGTAGAACATAACATAAGAACAGCCATACTGGGTCAGACCAAAGGTCCATCTAGGCCAGTATTCTATCTTATGACAGTGTCCAACACCAAGTCCCCCTTTCTGAAATTAAATGCTACAGTGTGGGGATGTTAAATTTAATAGTAGTATGATCACTGTTACCAAGCAGTGCAGCTATATTCACCTCTTGGACCAGATCCTGTGCTCCACTTAGGACTAAATCATAAATTGCCTCTCCTCTTATGGGTTCCAGGACTAGCTGCTCCAAGAAGCAGTCATCTAAGGTGTCAAGAAACTTTATCTCTGCATCCCATCCTGAGGTGACATGTACCCAGTCACTATGGGGATAGTTGAAACTCCCCATTATTAATTAGTTTTTATAGCCTCTCTAATATCCCTGAACATTTCACAGTCACTTCACCATCCTGGTCAAATGGTCAGTAATATATCCCTACTGCTATATTCTTATTATTCAAGCATGGAATTGCTATCCATGGAGATTCTATGGTACAGTTTGGTTCATTTAAGATTTTTACTTCTTTTGATTCTACACTTTCGTTAACATAGAGTGCCACTCCCTCACCAGCATGTAGACAGATAGGATAACACTGAGGACTTGTCTTCACGATGGGATTACACTTTTCCAGTTATGTGAATAACGTAGCTGGAGTCGACGTAGTTTAGATTGATTTACCTCAGTGTCTTCGCTGTGCTGCGTCAACGGGAGATGCTCTCCAGTCGACTTGCCTTACTTTTCTTGAAGTATTGAGGTCAACTGGAGAGTGCTCTGCAATCAATTTAGTGGTTCTTCTCTAGACCAGCTAAATCAATCCCTGCTGCATCGATTGAAGCAGTGTCGATCTCCCCAGTAGTTGATACCATCCCTCAGATTCATAGAAAAATTTTAGACTCCAGAAAGAGGAAGAGCAGATAATGGTTAATTCCAAAAGATACATAGTCTAGCAGACTATGCACAAGAACCAAGAAGTTTGATTCCCACTTCTGCCATTACTTGACCTTAAAACTTTGTTCTTATATGTCAACACCATTATCCTCATTTTTTGTATACACTGAGAAACAAAGGTGAAGTGGCACTAAATCATACAGGAGTTCATGATGTAATTAGGATTAGAACAGTAATTGCTCACTCTGTCGGAATATCCTGGAGTGCATTTTATGGTGGTGTCCCTCAGGTGGGCAGAAATGTTTTGATCCACAAATGTTTGGAGTGGGGGATGATAAAAACTTAGAATAACTTTGTTTACAGGGTAATAATTTTCTTCTGCGGTCCCAATTACACCAGATATTCTGTGGCGTTAAACTAATCACATTTGAGAAGAGCAGCTAGGCACAAGTTGCTATTTCCTAGCCTGTAATCAGCAAGCAAGAAATAATGATCATGTAAAAACAGTTTCATTATACAATGGGTCTGATTTACTGCTACTCGTTTTAAGTTTGCCTTTAAAATAAATAACACAAATAGCAGGTTGTCAGCTGCAGAGTTCCATGGATTCTAGTGTCTGAAAGATTCAGAATGCACAGTAACTGTGTGTAACCATACATGCTACATAAATGAATCTATGTCTACGCTGCATGTAGGAGTGTCTACATTCCACACTCCTTATGGCAGTGTGTGGAATGCATACTCTACAAGGCTGTCTGACATGGGTATAAATAGAAAGTGTAGACAGTGAGACACTGCTCAAGCAAGAAGAGTAAAGAGATGCCTGAACCCTGTGGATATGTTCCCTACACAGCTCTCTGCATGCTCAAGCCTCCCCGTCTACAGTGCTATTTTCTGATAGAACAGCACCATTTTGGAAATGATATTTTGGAAAAAAATTAAGATGCAGAAAGAGGAAGAAGAGGTGGTCATGAGCTCCAAAAGACATGTAGTCTAGTGGATTATGCACAAAAGCCAAGAAGTTTGTTTCCTATCTCTCTGACATCAAGAAAGCAGTGGGGCAGTACATTACACTGCTAAAAATAGCAGTGTTCCTCTGCTTTCCTGCTAGAGGAGCTATTCCCCGCTGCAGGGAAAGGCTCTAGCAGTGGGGAAAGGCTCTTGCATGGAGGAAACAGCAGGGAAAGGCTCAGGAAGCTCTGGAATGCCTTGAGCCTTTCCCCCACTGCAGTGAAGGGGAAAGACTCTGGCAGAGGGGAAAGATTCTGGCAGCAGGAGGTAGATTTACACAGATTTAAGGACCAGGTTGTGCCACCTTTACTCAGATCAAGGATATTTTACTTTGTAAATCTTAATTCTATGGCCTTTTCAGGAAATTGTATATTCCATCTTGCCTTCTCCTCCTCACAGCATCCCCTTTCTTGTAATTAATTATTAGGCTGTGTTGCTGGGGCCAATAAAAACCCAGTTTCTACTGACCAAATAATCACTCTCCCTTGTATTTTTGTGTTTTTTTTCTACTGAGCCCTTCCAAACACCCTTCTATGTTTTATTGTGATTTCTTAGAGACAGAAACCTGTTTCAATCCAGTTTTTGATATGAGATTTTACTCCTTGCTTTACTGAAATATAGGCGAATATATCAAAGAGTGTTACACTGTCCCAACAGATTTCATTCTGAGTTATAAAGGATTGCTTCATCAGCAGAGAAGGTTAGAAATATTAATTGCTTTGTTCAGAATAATTTCAAAGTTAGTAAAACACAAACCATTGATCAATAAGGGTGAGAGAAGGCTTTCGGCCTGAAGGGAAGAAATAATACATTCATTACAGTGAAGAAATTCAGTATAAGGAATGAATCAATGCCATATCTTGGTGGGAAATGTATTACATGCTGTCCTAAATAATCTAGTGAAGGCCAGAATGGAATTTACTTTGTGTGGTATTTGAAAAATTACTTTACCTCCTTCAATGCACAGTTATGTGGTATTTTCCATAGACACATAAAATAATGCTATAGGAGTCAAATTCCACCATTTGAGGTACACTATAATACTCGCTGAAGTCAATAGGTCATATCCTCCTATCACCCTGTTTACACAACTCATCTGCTTATAGAATTTAATAGAGAATTAGTGTCCAGGGTCACGAATCACAGCAGCAAGTCAGGAGGTGATGAGCATCACAGAATGAGATAAAAGAATAAAGCTCTTCTTTAACAGAAAAGGGGATATTTTTGCTCAATAAACAGTAGAATACACAAACCATTTCTCCTCCAAGACCACACAATGATATAATTTTTAAAATTCTTCTGCTTGCAGTGAGTTTTTCAAGTATCTGGGTTAACTTCCTCCAGTGTGTGCCTCCCAGAACAATCTCTTCTCTTTAGCGTCAATTTTCCCCATATTCACAGAATGCCAGGTAGGCCAGCATTTTATAGGCCTTCTGGCTCCTCTTTCCTAGCATGCTTTGCTAAAAAGGAGTTTGACAGGCAGGTTTTTTATCTTCTCTTTATCTTCAGCACAAGTCTTCTGTAGATCAGAACTTTGATCTCTAGGTACAAACACATTATTTCGGGGCCTGCTTTCAGATCTATTTTCTTGAAAGTGACTGGCCTATGTTAGTAATACTGGTTGGAAGTGGGAATCTTGGCCCACCTTTTTCTCAAGCCAAACAAGTACAGCTTGTTAAAAGGCAGTGAATAGGGGGTTTTTTTTTGTTTGTTTTTTGGTTTTTTTTCTGGAGGCTCTTGTTTAATCCCAGGAGGCTGCTTTTTTCCATCATGCCTTGCTTTTAGACTTCTATATCCTTGAGAGAGGATTTCCTTTCCCAGTCCATTCTATACACTGTTTTAGAGTAATTTCTCCAGAATTGTTACATGTCTTAAAACAAGTTCATAGGCTTCCTCCATATTGTATGTTGTAAGAATCTTCCATAATGACATGTAAGTCAATGAAAGCTTGTTGCAGATCAGTATCCATGAGAGTTATTTGTATGCATTCTGGAGCAATATTTGACTGATAGAATACTCATCTCTTATACAGTGCCCTGCATCCATAGATCTGAAAGCACTTCCTAATCTTTGTCTTTATCCTATAGCACCCTTGTGGGTAGGGGAATATTATTGTGCCCATTTCCCAGATGGGGAACTGAGGAACTAATAGTGCAAGGAACTTGCTTGAGGTCACACAGGTGATCTATTGCAGAGCAAGGAACTAAATCCAGGTTTCAAGCTAGTGCACAGATCATTGGACCATCCTTGAATGCAAATTGGGCATGTATAATATTAAACACAGTTGAATAAAAAAAACACAACTAAAAAATCAGAGAGAAATGATCTCTTCAGTATGATTTGAAACCCTGGCAGTGCAGAGAACACAGAACTTCATATCACATTTCCTACCCTTCTTGTCTGTTCTTTTTATTGTTAGTAGTGTCTTGCATGGTATTGTGTCTGCTCCCTGACTCAGTTATTGAATCTTTATGCACCAGGGAATAACAAATAGCAGCAAAAAGTGAATCCTCTTGTTGCTGAAGAAGAACATCTGTTCCCTGTTTGTGTGTACAAAAGGGGCATGAACATGTAGCTGAAGTAAAATGTATCTTTGTGAGCATACTTCTGGAGTATTCAAACTAGCTCAAATAGAAAAATCCCCTTTGCAAAGGAATGAAGTGAGAAAATGATATATTGGCAGAATTACCACCCAGTTGATGGTTGCATTGTTGGGTGCTCACTCACTCTTTACTCCCATTGATTTCAATGAGTGTCTCCCTGATTTAAGGACGGAACCTGAACTGAGGCTTATTTCCCAAGCAACATTCAGTGTGTATTGTTATAGCTGCTGGTTGTTCAGTAGCAGTGTAGTCCTGATCTGTACTGATCTTGGAGGTTCTGCTGGGACTCAGTGGGACCAATCCTGCAAGGTGCTGAGTGCTTCCTTAGAACCACTGAGCATCCTTAACACCAAATTATTTCAATGGGAGTTAAGAGCACCTGGCACTTCGACAAAACCACTGTTTGTCTCCCCAGATCCAGTCTATTCTAACAAGTAGCTCCTGTGGTGTTATGTTAACAGCTATAATTGGTGCATAGACAAATGCACATTTATTTTTTGCATTCTTTTGGGGTTGGGCCTGTACCATCACTGATGCTAATTTGTATTTACTGCTTGGAACATTTGATGTATGCAGGAGTGATGATGGTGGCAATTAGAAAACCTCCAGAACCAATCAGTATAAATGAGAGATGAGGTTAAAATGATTCAACAGGGGACAGTGGATGAAAATACTAAAAAAAAATCCCTAATTTGTTATCTGTAAACAAGTAAAACACTCAGATTAATAAACATATTATGCACGTTTTATATTCTTCCACTGATTTTTTCCAGCTCTTGGCTTTAGAACATAATACATGTGTTAAACTCCTTTGTCAGCTAACAAGCTGAGTGTTTACTGTGTTGACTATTCATTATTATGACTGATTTATTAACACTGACTGCAAATAAAAAGCTGGGCAAACATCAAGATATGAAAGCATAACATGGGACTTCTGATACATTGTACATGAACTTGGCTGTCATTCATCCTCTGGGAAGTATATGTTAGTTTGTTTTTTTGCTGCATATCTTGGGAGTTACAGAATTTTTTTTAGCAGGTTTGCCATTCTGACGCCCCTTTTACCAAAAAGGGGACACAGTTACAAGTTGGCACTTTCCCTTGTAGAATTTCGTTCATGAACTGGTTTGAAAGAGGAGTTTTGTCCTGTTTGGCATAGTGGAAGTTAGAAGCAGCGCAGCTCTTGGATCCTAAATGAGCTTGCAGGGGTTACCTGATTGTTCTTCAAGCACAGAAAAAAGGGGGCTAAAAAAATAGTATATTTTGTATTGCTCTAGTGCCTAGATGCCTCAGTCAAGGATTGGATTCCCATTGTCCTCGGTGCTACTTAGATGCACCAACAAGATGATCCCTGTCCCAAAGACATCACATGTATGAGGGACAACAGGTTGATAAAAAAGCCAACATGGGGAGCACAAGGTACTAGTGAGTTACTGTAATATGCAGTGGCAGCAGCACACTAACTGCCCAACCAGCATTAGGAGTTTAATAGATCTCATGGCAGAGGTAGCTTGTGGGAGCTTGACATGTAATGGCTTTGAATTTGTACAGGGAACTCCTGCCGTTCCTGGGGGGCAGTATGAGGGGAGAGGTGTCTGTGGGGAAATCTGACTAGTGGACACTGAAAGCTGACTTTGGGTTGATGGCTCAATAATGTATAAGAGATTTGAGTTATTTGCCAGTCTCTAAATCTGTTGGGTTTAAAATTGGTCCTGCAACCCCCAGCATCTCCACTCAGCTATCTCAACAGTCATAGGTCCAATGATTGCAGAGAAGAGAGGAAACGGGGGTTAAAAAATTTATATTGAAATATCTGTATATAAAACTAGTTCCTAAGATGAGAGGTTCAGAGGAGTTCAGCTGCAGCATTTGGGTGGCACTGTGTAATGAATGCAGGGGCTTCAGCCAGCAGATCAACCATTCCATAAAACATATACAAACTGAAGAGCTGGGATTAGGACTCTGCTGCTTCACCTGCCACTCAGAACTATAAGAGACCTGTAATAGGTCCATTATACTCTCCGTAGTCCAGTCACAGGGGAATCTCTCTCACACACACATAAAGTCAATATGTTCCATACTCCTATTTAAAACCAGTGTCTCATGAGCCTTCATTGAATTGAACAATGGACAATGGACTCAATTAAATCAATGGTAATTCTATTACAAAAGAGAAGAGATGAGACCAAGGGAGGGTTTAATAATTAGCAAGTTGCCAGCAGAAAGGTGATGTGCTTGGAGAAGCACTGAAGTGGCCAGACTGTGCATTTGTCCATCACTGCTGCATTAGTGGGGAGTGAAGAGGGCCATGCCTTGGCAATAACTCCAAAGCCACCCTTCCTGCAGAGAACACAGACAGCCACAGTGCTTCCAGGGACAAGGGGAGAGCACATACAGGAGCAACTACTGTTTCTCCCTATTAGGGAGAGCAAGTTTCTCACTCAGCACTGGCCATGGGCCAATGGAAAAGGGGTTAGAGCTAGGGATTCAGCCTTGGTCTACCCTATTTCAGGTAACTGGCATCACTATCAGTTCTATGACTCCTTCCTTCTTTCTGAAGACATGTACAGTGAGTGGGTCTTCCGTGGCCAGATCTTCAAATCCTAATGTTGCAGGACCTTTGACAAGAGAAATGTGTATATGATTCCATCATTCACTTGGTGATGCTCCCAAGAAATCCATACCATATATACATGTAGCTTTTCTACCCCATCCTTGTGAGTGTGGCAGTGTTCTGGCAGTGGTTGGAGTGTCAACTGGTGATGCAGCTGTGATATCCATTATAGCCATGTTCTCAATAGGAGCAGCACTTCTGAAAATTGGGGCCTACCAAATGGGCATGGTGAGACCATAGAAGTGGGTTTGGGATATGTCCACAGGGGAACACCCCTACCATGAACATTAAAGCCAAGTTCTGCTTTCCGCTTAGACTTGGTGGTGTTCCCAGAGTTGTTTTTTTTATGGCAATAGAATCCCTTCAATCCCAATTGGGACCCAGGCGATGTCATGGAGTTGCATAGTGGTGATGACTGATGCTACATGATTACCCTGTCATCCTCATGATTTTGTAAGATATACATCTGTCCCATTAGATTTTAGCCCAACCTTAGCTGTGTGTGTACATAACTCCCATTGACCTCAGGAGGTGATGAGGCTGCATATCTGGATCACTGGAGCTTGTTTCCTCACTTGTGAGAAGTGCCACAATCACAGTGTGTATAAACTTGGTAGAAAACTTTGATTTGCCTGCTCTATGCCCAACTCATGTCAGAAGCCCCCATCATCACACAGGGGACTTGTTCTTTTTCCTATTATCAGTTTAGCTGCAGTTAAGGCTTTCCTTGGCCACAAAGGGAGGGTATGATTTGCTCCTAGGAATTTTAGAATCTGGCTTTAAAGATTCTGCATTGCCGATGTTGATTTGCACCAGTTCTCACAAAGTCCAGAGTTCTAAAGAAAGGACAGAAACCATTTAAAAAGCTCTAATCACCCAAGCCGGCAAAGGTCACAAGGTATATCAAGGAAATGTGATCAAAAGATTTTCAAAGAAATTGCTGGCAATATATGTAATTGTGCCTTCTACAGTTTTAAGTTTCCTCTATGAAATGCTAAAGATCTTTTTGTTTCATTTCTTGGAGAGAATGAGCTATTCAGAATCAACCAGATTATTAAGCCACAGTCTAGAAAATTTAGGAAATCTTACTGGGTAACTCACTTGGCCACATTGAGCAGTACCGTCCTGAGCCAGCACTACAAGGGGAATGAATGGGACCAGCTGAGAAGTAAGATACCACTCAGTGTAGGTCAGGGTGGCAGGATCATGCTCTTGGAGAGGAATTTAAACTAATGTTCAAAAGTGCTTATGTGGTGAGCCCTGAGCCACTTACAGGCTCAGTAGAGAACTTTGAAGTGCAGTGAAATGTTAACGCAGCACAGGAAAATGAACATTAAAAAAGAATGTCAAGTTGTGAACTAGAGTAGTCACCATTTATTTGCCCACCATTGCCATACACAGTGATATGAGTCAATACCGGATTTCCCTAAACTTAGAATAGAGAAGAATAGAGTCTCGGACTCCCTTGGGTAGTGAATGTTGACCTTTATAATGAAGACCACTATAGTGCACAGTTCTCAAACTGTGGGTCAGGACCCCAAAGTGGGTCTCAACCCCATTTTAGTGGGGTTGCCAGGGCTGGCTTAGACTTGCTGGGACCTAGAGCCAAAGCCAAAGCCTGAATCCCACCACCTAAGGCCAAAGCCTGAGGGCTTCAGCCCTGCATGTTGGATTCAGGTTACAGGCCCCCTGCCTGGGGCTGAAGCCTTCAGGCTTCAGCTTTGTTCCCGCTCCTCCCCACCAGGTCAGTGTGGGTTGGGCGGACTGAAGCTTTGGTCCCACTTCCTGAGGTCATGTAGTAATTTTTATCGTCAGAAGGGGGCAATGAAGTTCGAGAACCCCTCCTATAGAGAATGGATTCCCTGGCAACACAGCTTGGGTTTGGTGAAAGATTTTCTAAAGTTATCTTTCAAACTAACGTAAACCCCATGGACTTGACCCAGTTAATTTGTGGATTTCATGATAAAGACCACACACAGTCTTAGTTAAAGAATTATTGTTTTGAGCTAAACCCAGCAAAAACTCAATAGTTTCAATAGTGATTCACTTTCAATTGCAGGGTTAACTTCTGCTACAGAGCACGGTCCTGGAGGCATGTCTGTTTCTGGCCTCCAGCTATCCCCAGTTCAAGAGCACATTTCTTCCTCTCCCCAGAGAACAGGTCTGGCTTTTTAAAACCAAGCTTGGGTGGTTTCCAGCATTGTCCACAAAGATGGAATGCTTGGCTCGTGTGCTAGTTTTTAAAAACTGCAAGACAGGCAGGCAACAAATCAGTGAGCATAGCTAATAACAGCAAAAAAGGATTAAATGGACAATGAACCTCACGTTCAATTTATGGATGTCATTAGACACTGAGATGGCTATTAATAGTCACTTTTTATTTTTCCTAGCCTTATTTAGGTACATGGGGGAAAATATACCTTAATATTGCATTAAGGTTAACAAACAATGGTATGGTCTCTTTGTGAGAATAGATGACGGGCTATTGTGTCTGGATTAGATCCGAAAATATCTGAATAATGCCAGGCTGGATTTCCTACCCTTTGCACTTAGACCTCTTGCTAACAATGAATTCCATGTTAGTATCCCAGTTGTTAATATTGCATAACAATCACTCAAATTGGCAGGAGATATTTCTGCTTGTCAAATGATCCAGAAACATTCCCCTGTCCCCAGGTTTTTGGTCTCTAAGAAATGCATTCTTAAGACGCTCAAGCATTTCATTATAGTATACACATGCAGGCTCGGGAGATAGTTTTAAGCAAAGGCTTCCTTTATCATCAAAATCTTTTCCCCATACTTCACTCCTGATCAATACACTATCTTATTAAATGCTTGAGTTTGGCATTTGCCACAATTTGTTGTATCATGATCTAAAAGACCATAATCCAATTAAACCAGAGGACCATGTTGTGGATGGATAGATTAGATTGGAGAGAGAAAAAGAGCTCACCATTGTATGAAAATGCACAGCTCAACCCATAATGAAATATGATGTTGCTCAAAAAGTCTACAACTTCTTTCATATCTAAGTCACTAGGCATGACCTCCTTAACTATTTAATAATTGGACCAGAGGAATGGTTTAATGGTGTAAGTATCATCTTTGAAATATGTTCATTCACTGAAAACAAATGCTCACCCCCAATAGAGCTGATTCAGATCTTCATCCTTTGGAAGTCAGTAGTGATATTATTATGGGCAGGGGAGAGGTGAATGAGACCTTTTAAGTCAAGATCACGCATGCCCTGTCTGCCTGTGCTTTCAGCAGGAAAAATCTACAGCTGTGTAAGTCCCTGGTAGTGTGTTCTAATAACTCAGGATGGTGACCTAAGCCTCTGTTCCCAAGCTCCTGTCTCAATCCTGAATGATCTTTTACAGAGCTGGCCCACAAAATTTTGGCACCTGAGGCGGGGAGCTCAAATGATACCCTCATGATACCTCACTTGGACCAAAATTTTGAAAGGTCTTAATGCTGCCTTCCTGTTCTACTCCTCTGGTGGTATTGCTCTGCAACCTACTCCAGTAAAGGAGAACTAATAACTTAAATGCCTTGTTCAAAAATTTTAAGTAACGCTTAACTTTCAAAGGCCTGAACAGCAAATGTAACTTTTCCTATCTGCATATAAACACCGGCATTTTTATCTGTTTGAATAATCAAAGTGGTGTTTTCCGTGCCTTCTTGGCTGCAAAGATTTGAACTGCTTCCTGAAGATCCACAGTCTGGGCCAGCTCATGCTCTACTGAGATGGTGCTGACGCAGACAGTGCCTGGATCGCCCAGGTCCTGGCTCACAGCCAGGTCAGTCTGAGCCTGCCGGAGACGGGGCGGGCCTGGTTTGAAGTGGCTGCGGTTCCCCAGGTACCTGGAGCCAAGGCCCCTCTACCTGGGGGTGCCTCCGATGCCACTGTCTCACCACACTGCTGAGCTAAAACCTGCCCGGGGGTCACACCCAGCCCGGCTCTGTGGGACATGGTCTCACAGGCAGTGAGCCCTCCCCGTAGCCTGCTCCAGCCTCCTCCTACCCCCACCCCCACCCCCTGCAGCCTGCTCCAGCTCCCCCAAAGCTAATAGTTGAAAAGGCGCCACTTTTGGAATTCTGGGTTCAGGGGGAGTTGCCGCTCTCCCTGAGCCCTCCCTAGCTACCCTACTGGTTCAAGGGCCAGGCAGGATGGTTCTGCAGGCCAGATTTGGCCCACAGGCCCTAGTTTGCCCATCTGTGATCTAACATCTGGTTAAATAATTCAATTTTGAATTGTTGTTTGGGGTCTCTTATGGGATTATCCCGTGCCTCATAATCAAAATGTCTTCTTCTTTGGTGACTTTTGTATTCTTGAATGGTTGGGAAAATAGCTTTGGTGTGAAGTTCCTCTGCCAACTTCTGTGCACTCTTCAGAACGTTTTGAAATCTGTAAGTAAGAATGTAGGTATGACTTTCGTTTGTCCAGATGTTCCATTGTTCCAGATATAACAAGATCAACACCTTGGAGTCTCTTGCTTACAACATTTATTTCAAACAGTATGTCATACCAGACCACTAAGTCACATAGAAATTTGAAGTTATGTATGTTTCTGGTGATTCCATTTCCCTCTAACATTGTTCTCCCATGGACAGTTCCTATCATAGCATTATACTCCATAATGGCAACTATGACATCATCTATCTTCCCAAATTGGTGTTTGATAGGCTTTATCGCCTCCACTCGACTTTCCCCATCATGTGGCACTCAGTGGTTTGAGTGTCAGAGAAGATGTTCCCAGATGGCTTCAAAATTTGCCATCGATGAGTTGATGCAGAGAAAGATACATAGATGCTTTGAATTACATTAAAAAATTCAGCAGTCTCACTAGAAGCTGTTGCTGCATCACTGACCACCAAGTTCAATGAATGAGAACAGCATGGGAGAAAAAAAGCTCGAGGGTTTAACTCTTGGATCCATATCCACACTCCTGTTTGTTCCTCTCATGTTGGCACCATTATCGTAGTCCTGACCTCTTACGTCAGCTATCACAATTCCCGTCTCTTCCAGCTTTTTAAGAAGCACATTTTTCCTATCAGCTCCTGCAGTATCATCAATGTCAATAAATTCTAGAAAATGCTCTTTGGCAGTCATCATTGCAGGGACATTTTCACTAGGCTCTGTTGTTGTTACAAAACGCACCATTAAAGTCATTTGTTCCATATGGCTGATGTCAGGTGTGCAGTCCAGAATACCAGAGTAATATCTTGCTGACTTCAGATCTGTCACAATCTTCTGTTTGACTTTTGTTGCCAGTAACTGCATGATCTCATTTTGAATTGTTGTTCCAAGGTACTGGTGTGTATAAATTTCTTGGGTGGTGACTCTTCTTTCTCTCAGTTTCTCTCCTTTGAGGCTTGTATTAAGATCAACAATAAGAAAAATGGGAAAACAGGATGTGAATTAATTTCCTTATTCTGTTCCAGGGTGCTATAATGTGACTGTGGGTCAGAGCAGCTCTGTTTTCTACCCTAGATTTGTTTAACGGGTAATCCCCACTCAGATGACCCTCCAATAACATGGATTCCTCAAGATCCTCAGTTTTATTTACATCGTATATATCTGAAAACAAATACTGTACTCAACGGCATGTATTTAGAGCACTGAGTGCTACCATTTGGGTGGTTGTTTTCCTGCTGGTTGCTGTATTGCAGTTGGGATTGCAGTACTCGGCACAGAAACAGAAAAGAGAAGAAAGGTAATAATTCCACCCTGTGCATGTTCTTTGACTGGCCAGTCTGATGTGATGAATTTAATCTTTGGACATGTTCTTCCCAATTGAATTAATAGCAGCGATTACCGCAGATGACAGCAAATTAAATAAGGCAGGATCTTGCAATGCTTACTGCCTGCCACTGAATTAGTTTTGGCTTTAATATTTCATTTGATTGAAGAGTGGCGCTTCAAATCCATAGAATGCTCAATATTTTTAACCTTCTCTCGGAAACAGAAAAATTAGGCTTTTCGGCTTCGCAGTTACATGGGTTCTCAGGACTGTGCTGTGATGGCTTCAGGATGAATAGTCAGATTTTGAGCCATGTATGGGAAAATGAGTTATGCTTATCAAGACAAGAAAATCTTACGAGTGTTGGGATAAGCGAACTTCTTGATTTACCTTGGAATTTACAGTTCTAGGCCTGATCATGCCTTCTGTAATCGTCTACTTCAATGGGACACTGCAGAGGGGCAGGGTCTGCTTGAGCAGAACAGCTCAACTGAGGCCCAAATTTGAATCTGCCAAGTCTTTTTTCACTGTAAAATGTAATCCCATATTCTGTCCCCTCCCCACACTTATATACCCAGGTAGATTCAGATTAGGATTAATTCTCCTACCTCCACACTGTGAAGCTTGTGTTACAATAGAACTGCTCCCCTAAAATCTAGGCTGGTAAGTAATGTGTAGACTTGTCAGTTTAAATTAGCATAATTGTTTCAGTTGTTAATCTACCAACAGATGTATTTCTAAAACATATTCTCTAGCTCAAGATATGGGCTGGATGCTAGGCAGTTACTGGGTAAAATTCTGGGGCTATTCTATGCAGGAAGATCACAATGGTCTCTTCTAGCCTTAGGCTATGGAAAAAAAATTGGGTGTATTTATACAGATATGCAGCGAACTTTTTTTTTCCATAAGATTTCTCTCTACTCCCCTCTTCAGAGTCTTCACTGAATACATTACAAAACTAATAATATTTAAATTTCAAGTCAAACTTCCTAATTTACAATGATCCAAGTGGGTTAAAGTTTAGGCAAACTCTGTTAACCTTCCTTACCAACCCTTAGCTATTCATTATGCCTGGACAATGACTGACTGGATGTCTGAGACTGGGGCATTTATACCCAGTGATTAGAGCTAGAGACAGGGGCCAGATGCCAGAGCTGAGGGTCCGAGTAGAAGTGAAGTATCAGAGCTGAGGTCAGAACTGCAGTCAGAGGTCAGATGCTACACCCAAGCATCAGAGCAGAAGTCAGGACTGAGGACACAGGTGCTATCACAATTATGGGCCAGTGCTTTGAGCAGCTGGGAAGCTGCTGCTGGGTTTAAGAGCACATCTGCTAGCTTCCTCAGCCAATGAGGTTGGGTGTTCCATCGGGCTGTCTGACTGGTGCAGCCCAGCTGTGCTCATTAAACTGCCCAGAGACTGGACAGATGCAGCTGCAAGGCCTTATTTCTGACACTGCATAACTATTCCTTAAGCTTGTGTCCTCCCTCTGCAGCTTGTGTTACAAAGAAATAAAGAGAAACTGGATTAAAGGAGAATTGTACATCTTTTCCCAAATATCTCCTCCCATTTGTTGCATTTTCTGAAGATAGGGTGGGCTTCTGGAAGCTTTACACTAGGGCATCACAGCTCAGATAAAATAAGAACTCACCCTGAGCTCAAACCGACCATCAGTTGAACCTTGATTCGACTCTAAAAGATCATCAGCCAAAAGGGATAAGCATAGACCCTGCCTCAGAAAAGCACATAGGCATCTTCTTGGGTTTTATTGAAGTCAGTGGGATTTAAGTATGGGCCTAAGGGCTTTGTTGCATTGGGGTCATCATCTCTATACCAAAAGCTGGCCTAAAGACAGGTTGAAATGGGAGATTTTTCAGAGGACTTCAGATGATACCCAACCTGCTTTGGTGAAAGCATTGCAGTAACCTTTCCCAGAAAGGGACTGATTACATAGAGACAGACATATCCTGCCTTCGGTTATAGAATCCTCCTTTGATTTTCATGACCCCACAGTGTAACCCAGAATATTTGATTTAAATATGCATGTATATTAAGTAACTTATTTAGCAATAGAGGAATCCTTGCAGCAGATTGAAAGGAAAGAACAAACGCAGGAGGCACAGGTAGTTCTGCAGGGGAGCTCAGCTATCATTGACTGAAGGCGGAAAAAAGTTGACAGTTGTTGTTAAGCGAACACTGTTTTGCTGAAGCTTTTGATGATGGATATAAATAACTGATCCCAGTGTAAATGCACAAGAGTCCATGCTATTTAGCTACAAACATGAGAAACACAGTGTTAGTCCAGAACAGAGAATTGGGCTTAAGGTACATTATTTATAACCATGCTGCCTACATTTCACTGACACTATCATCAAAGACACCCACTTTCCATTTTGCTTATCATTCCTGGATAAAATGCAGAGAGATCCAGATAAAGGATCTACATTGCTTTTCTTCTAAGTGGGATTTTAAAAAATACCTTTACATCCAGTCCCAGGGCCAAACTGTAAAGCCCGAAAGGTGTATGGATAAGGACACTACTACAAGAAAATGTTCCTTTTATTTGTCTCAGTGGTTTTATTTTCAACTTCACTAAATATCAGGTTGTTACAAATTGCTATGAATTGACAGAAACTCCTTATATGTGTGGGGAAATTAACCGTTACTCTTCCATATCCCAGGACAGTAGCTCTGGTGTTATGACAAATGTGGAAATAGCATGATCTCTGTTGCTTTTTGCTTCTCTCATTTACCTCATCTGACACTGCAGCAGCTGGGCATCGTCAATGTGCAGGGAAATCCAGCCATACTAGCCCCAGGAAAGGGGAAGAGAGAGGCTGGCACAAAATCATTAGGCTGACTCTGCTTCTCTGGAGGATCTCCAGCTTCAGGGTTCCAGCTTTGGGGTTTGTGCTAGCTGTGAGAATGGGGACCTCTGCTTTTTGTTAATTTATTTAACTTCATCACTTAAATACCAGAGGAAAGGCCTATATTATCCTTCTTACAGTCATCTTTAATTTCTTTCATCTAATGGTACCTTTATATCTCCCTTCTTCCTGCACCCTAATAAGATCAACATAATGTTACCTGACATGTTTCTCTATTTATCAAATGTTGTGTAGGTTCACTAGTGCAATTCAGTTATTGCAGTGATTGCTGCTACTCACCTAGAGTATTGCTGTCCTGAATGAGGACCTTGACTATGGTTGTGATGATGATATATTCTGAACCAGATAATGTGAGTTGCTGAGTTCCAGGTGGTGAAATGTAACCAACATAAGTAGGTACCGAATAACCTTGGCGGCAGTAGTTTCTGTGGAACTCCAAAGTCTATGGAAACTCTCCATACCTCTGCAAGAATAGCAGGGATGGGAGACACACCCATGGCCACTGATTTTTTACTTGTTTGCTTGAATGCTGCAATTTAAAATGATGAATCATTCATGAAGCATGGTCCCTCTCTGCAAGGTCTACTGATAGCATCTGTGACACAGGCTCTGTCTGAGGAGATAAGATGGTCTTTGATGAAAACTGATAAATCAGACAGTTACATCTCTTGTAATTGCAAGTCACTTAAGGTAAGGGAAATTCCACATGAAGGACAGTTAATATTTTACCTTGAAGCTTTTTTTAGGGCGTGGTTTTACCTTGTGTCATCCACACTGGGCTTAGGAAATGAATTTTAGGTGAATGAGTTGTTTTTAAAGAATATACACTGGTTACACATGCTTGTCCTGCCTAGTGTAGCCAGGGCAAGCATGATACAATCATTTCAGAAAACTTTGGCCCCATCTTACCTGAACCCCTTTATAAAATTGTTTCAGCTAATGTTTCATTCCACACTGAGATATACAAGCACAGCTCCCATTGGCTTCAATGGCAACTGCATGACTGCATCTGGGAATTGAATTGGACCCTTGGGCCTAACCTATGGACTGAGGAGAAACATCTGAATTTCTTTGACAGCTTTTATTTTTTTCTGCAACACTTTCCTCTCACTGATGTTACACTAGCATACTGAACACTGTTATTTAATTTTCCACCCAGAATGGATCGCCAAAGCCAAGCCCCCAATCCTGTGAATCTGTCTTTATGGGCAAATCCGTGCAGTGTAGAGTCTCATTGTCTTCACAAACCTCTGTCCATGTGAGTTGTTTTGCAGGTTCAGGGCCAAAAGAGAGTCCCTCATCTTCATTTTTTTCACTTTTCATCATCTCTTCAAGGGCATGAGAACCTTAACTGCTTAAAGAGCCGTAAACTGTAATGAAAACATGGCTTATATGTATGTAGAAGATACTTTATTGCTTCTTCCTGCCTGGGAGCCATGTTTTCCAATCATAGGACAAGTATTACTCTTGAATGATCTATCTCTGCACCTTAGAGCTAATATTAATAAATTCACAGCAATGATTAGTGATTCTTTTCAAGAAATGCAGAATAGCACAACAAGACTGTGTCTTCTCTTCATTTAGGAAAGGGGTTAAAATCTTTAGGAATGTCTCTTCTTCAAAACCCAGGGAATATGTAGTAGGTTGTTGGTGTTGTGTTTTAATCATTATTGCAATAAATCATATTTGGCCAAGTGGTTCAGAAGAATACAGGATTTTAGGGTAGGGATTCTCCCAAAGCATCATTTAGGAACACTTTCTTCTCAAACAGGTAAATTTCAGTTACACCGCTTTTCAGGTACACTGAAGCATTGAAAAAGAAAATCTGTTGGGCTATCCAAGTATTAGTGGCCATTTTTCACCTGCTTCTAGCATTCACAGAAATGCAAGGAAAATGTTTTCCAAAAATCTCATTCATAAAATTCCTGCAGCATAAATATTTGCAAGTCTTTGGAGCAGTGCCTAGGTGTGAAACTACACAGCTGAACCTTCAGTAGCAGGTAATCTTAAGAGGAATTGGGAGCTGGAGTACAGTCCACAAAAAGGCAGTGATGGTTTGGAGGCTTGGGTAGGATGTGGATGCTTCACAGATTCAGAGGTTCAATTATTAATAAATTGTTTTATGCTAGTGTCTAAAGAATCCATCCAAGCCCCTTTGTACTAGGTGCTATAGATAGACTATGGGTCCAAGTCAAAGGTGTTGGAAGTTAGGCACCTAAATACCTTTGAGAATCTGGGCCATAGTGAGTACTCAAGAGCTTATACTTTAAAATAGACAGTACAGAGTGAGAGAAGAAACAAAGTCAGAAAAGTGAACTGACTTGCCAAAAACCACCCATCTGATCAGTAGCAGAAGTGGGAACAGAATCCAGGTCCAACAGCAGACCTCATCCCACCTCAAACTTTTGAAATTTGCCACTATTATGTATCCTGCTGCCACTCAGTTGTCCCCTAATAGACTAGCTACAGCAATCCTGGCCTGAGATATCAAAACCTGGAAATTTGCTGCCACAGTAAATATAACACTTGAATTGATTAGGGGCACTTCAGACATCAAGCTAATTTCTTAGTCCTGGAGCACTGCATGTTTGCTATGTTTATCATACTGCATTAGGTGTTTAATTAAAAAGAAGTTCCCAAAGGATGACCCAGCTTCATGTTAACAGCAGAATCTGATTTGTAGCAGATTTTATCAGGTAATTATAACAAGGAGCTGAGGGGCTTGAATTGAATATCTCAACAGAAATTTAACCCAAAAAAATCACCCTTTTTGTTAACGGGAAAAAAACTGACAAAAAAAAGTTTTCTTCTGGTTTTACTACTTTAGTAAATTAGTCAGCAAATTAGTGTAGATATTATCAAGATTACTATAGATGTGCTTCTCAGCATGAAATATGTGAGCCAGATAATCAGTGTCACTCACTATTTGCATTTTGGAAACACCTGCTTCTCATATGCTTATTAGGAACAGTGTGTGGGTTTTTAATTTGTATTGTCTCATGTTATGTTGCATTAAGTGGGATCAGCTGGAGACAATGTAAACCTACATGCTGATGCTGCGAACGGAAGCTATCAAGAGTGAGGGTTAAACATCCCCAAGTGGCATTAGAATACAAAGTTGGTTACTGACCACAAATGACTCAAGAACTTTATTGAATTGAAAGGAGAGATTCATACAGGAGAGATGGAGGGACTCAGCCCACTACAGCCAAATGTAGCCTCCATAAAGTGGACCCAGCTGTATCCCCACCTGAAGCTGATCAAGGCAGTTGTCTGTACCTCTAAAGCAGGATTAAGAGTTGTTGGCTTCATGACCTAGGATGATGGCAGCAGGTAGGATGGGGCTAGAGAAGGGGAGAGACTGAGATTTAGATGAGAGTAGAGTTGGCATGGAACAGGCTTATTTGCATGAGTTTCTCCTGCTGGACAGTTGCACATCTTCCCACCATAAAGCTGTTTCTTGTTTGGGGTGTTCTGTGGTGAGCCAGTCAGGCAGTTTGACATCTTGCATATTCAGCATCCATTAACTGTCATAGTTTGTGATGCTCAGAAGGTTGCAATTGCAAATGAATAGGAACAAAGGATTTGCTATACAGGATCGATCCATTGATTCTTTTAGGCTCTGCTGCTGCCTCATATCTGATGTCTCACAGGCAAACAAAAAATAGCCATGCCTAACACATTTTGCCAACTGTCCAGTGCTGTCAAGGGACTCATGGAGAGTGTTTTATATATTACAAATCTTCAAAATAATCATTATATCAAATGACTTTCTCCTGGAACAATGTGGTCCTATAAGCCACTGATGACTGAGACACTTATTGAATTCTGCTTATTCTGATCTCTTGCTCTTCCCAATGAAATCAATAAGAATTCTGAAGAGCAAGGTGAGCAGTCATTTATGGCCCTTTACTGACATATTTTCATTGGCTCCAGGCTCTGTACTAATTTAGGTTCTTTCTTAATAATTATCATGGTGTTAAACTGGCATCTGTATTACTAGGACACTGTGTGTGTGTGTTTACTGAATGCTCACAGTTGATTATTAGCAGTAAACACTAATTGATTCTGTCACTGACCCTGCACATACAGCTATGTATTGAACATGGACAGAGGGATTTAGAGAAGCCTTGAAACATTGGTCTCAATATTTTATAGGCATTAGTCTGAAGGAGATGATATAAGGGCAAGGAGAAAACAGACACTGGGGGAGGGAGCATTTACAAAGCAGCTGCCTATTAACCAACAATTTGGTACATTTCCTTCAGTTCTTTTCATTAAGCTACAATCTGTGGATGTCTCGTTTTATATGAGATACATGAGATGTTCAAAATGCTTAGTTATAATTATACAAATTCTGGAAGGGAAAGGTGTTCTCTATGGCAGGGATATTTCGCCATCCAGATTTTGGAGTGCAGCTTCCAGACTTGGGATCCAATGGCCTTTTAAATCCATTTCTTATTTCTCAAGCTCTTTAAACAGCAGTTATCAGGGTAACAGGATGTAACTGATCATTTGCAAAGGAAGTAGTTAAAAGACAACCTTTGTCAGTCACAATCTTGTGTCTCTCAGCAATAGAAGTTGGTCCAATAAGAGACGTTACCTCACCCACCTTGTTTCCCTCATCAATCATAACAGAGAGAGGGTCCAGATTCTGGAGTTACACCAAAGTCAATTCAGTAGAGCTATGCTGTTTTTACACATTGGCTCTCTTCTGTGCTAATATGGGAAAATCTGAGATACTGCAGCATGGTAATAGCTAGAAATAATCAATTTTTAATAGCATGTATATAATCCCTATTAGCCCTAATTTCATGGTAATGTGGTACAAGACACTAAACTTACTGAGAGAGCTTAAACACTCCCAGATATAAGATTTAATTTGAGAGAGATTTTTTTCATCGGTTTGTTGTCTGCCCTCTTGTTTCAGCTGTTTGCTAGTCATGTCATTACAGGCTCAGATGTTCACTGCTGGCTGCCAGCCTGTTTACTAATGAATTGCCATCCCCACAATAGCTGCTCAAAAGTTCCATTTGCACAGTGAGGATATCCCAAAATGTTTACACGTAGGGAGCTTCCATAGGCTTAGAGGCAAGGAGAGGAATGCTGCATAGCTGCCACCCTCTATTTTTTTGCATCCACCTTCCTGGTGTCATATTTGTCTCCATACAGACAGAGCAGAGGGGAGCATCTGACCCAGTGTTTGCAGCTGACATTACCTGTTCCCTGAGCAAACTTCCTTACAGAGAAGTTTGATGGTTCTGGGCCAACACATATCTCTACATGGAAGCAAATCAGCATGGATACTGGGACATCACTAAGGGCCAGACTCTGCCATCCTTACACCCTGAGTTACTAGGATTATGGTACTACTCTGAATGAATGGAGGTGACAGAATCTGGCCTTTAGGCTCATCCCTGAATGGCTGGAGCAGTGTCAGTAGTCACACTCAGGAGAAGCCTGGGTTTTCTTCCACGCTCCCGTCTCACTCTGCTTTGGAAAAATAATTTGCTGCAGACCTTGAAGGAATTCCCTCCTCACCTCTGGCCACCTACTTTAACCAGCAAGTAGGTTGCAGGCAGAGCGAAGCTAAGGTTGCACATGCTCCCCATGACTCTCTGCTCCCACTTGATTGTTTGGAGCAGTATCCCAAAAGCAGGGGCTACATTCTGTGTTGGATCTGGACTGAAGATCCAGATAGACTGAGAGAGGAGGAGGAGTTATTCCTCTATATCGTGCTCAGATGAGTAAGAAAAAGGCACAGTTTAGCCAATAGAAAGGCAAATCTCTGAAAAACAGCTGTGTATAAATGGCACTTACAGGAATGACCTTGTGCATATGTTGGTCACTGGGGCTGAAGTGACATTGCTCAAAGTGCTGACTTACCCTTATGATATTTTCAGAAGTCACATAACAAAGGACAGTGATGTGGGTACAGGGATTACGCAACTCTCCTAGCTATTCATACTCCTTGTACACACTCAGTGTAATTGCTGATGATTACCACCCACATGGATGTTGGTACAAGACACTAAACTTACCACCATGTCTTAACTCAAATGGTGGCTGAAGAAGTTAGTATGACTTTCTACACCACTACCATGCATTTTATTAACCTTCCCAGTAAGTTCACAAAATTTTGTAGAATCAGCTGTCTTAAGCTAGAAACTATACACCAAAGTTGCTTATTTCTCATACTCTGACTAAGAGTGTGGCAGTGTTAAGTGTGCTGATATATAAGTACATGTTTCATAATTTGTGTAGTGCAGATGCCCATTACCATGCTTCTTGTCAAACATTCTCCGCCAAAAAGGCAGCTTTATGATCCTTTATCATGTAGTATACAAATAAGAGTCATTTAGTTGCTGAAAGGAATATAAAAATGTATTGAGTTTACATCACCAATAATATATGGCTCAATGATGATCATGATTTCATCACATATCAGTGACCATACTCTAGGCAAGTTCTAGATACAGCATCTCTGCTGCTCTTAAGACTATTTCAGTGCACTAGAGAGAATTGTCAAGTAATCCGTACTAAGTCATTTTTTATTAACTTACATTTATTTTACTGGGTTTTTATTACTATTATAAAGCTAGTTTAACCCTCTTTGCTATAAGGTTTTCTCATGTTCTAATCACTGTGAAATTGCACATTGGCCCATTCACCCAATGGTATATGCACAGAATTCCTGTTAACTTGAGGGGAGTTACATTTGCATTGGGGAAGACTAGATCCCTCAGTTACATTTATATTTTGCTATGATTGTCTGAATTGAAGACTTGAAGAAGAAGGTGATGGGTCCCCTTGCCCCCCAGTTGTGTTCTCCATAGCCTATTTTCATTTTTAACGTGAGGTCATTCACCTCCTAGGTGCAAAACAAAGCTTGAAAATGTGAACCAAGTATAACAAAAGGGTTGATTTCTGCCTCAGTCTGAAGAGGGACTCCAGCAGTTGAAGGCGCAGTAGTCACTAAGTGAAAGAAGCCGCCTGGTCTCACACCCACTAACCAGACCACAATGCCTAGGGAAGGTGGCGGGGAGAAGAAAGGCTGGTTGGGGAGGTGGCTTTTGATGGCTTGCTGGGCTCGGTTCCTCCCCTCTGTCCTTTTGGCTTAACAGATCAAGCTGTGGGGGATAGGAGATGCTACCACTTGTTCCCCAAGTGCCACCTACTGATGTCAGAAGTCAATTACACAAATCTATTTATTCATGTATTAATATTATAGAACTGATCATAGATTCATGGGACTGGAAGGAATCTCGAGAGGTCACCTAGCCCAGTCCCTTGTCTCATGGCAGGACTAAATATTATTTAGACCATTCCTGACAAGTATTTGTCTAACCTGCTCTTTAAAATCTCCAGCAATGGAGATTCCACAATTTCACTGGGCAATTTATTACAGTGCTTATCCAACCTGACATTTAGCAAGTTTTTCCTAATGTCCAACCTAAATTCTCTTGCTGCTATTTAAGCCATTGCTTCTTATCCTATCCTCAGAGGTTAAGAAGAACATTTTTTTCTCCTTTCTACCAACTTTTTACATTCTTGAAAACTGTTATGTCCCCCCTTGGTCTTCTCTTTTCCAAACTAAACAAACACCTTTTTTTCAATCTTCTTTCATAGATCATGTTTTCCAGACCTTCAATAATTTTTGTTGCTCTTCTCTGGACTCTCTCCAGTTTGTTCACATCCTTCCTGAAATGTGGAGGCCAGAATTGGACACAATACTCCAGCTGAGGCCTAATTAGAGTAGAGTGGAAGATTAGTTTGTGTCTTGGTTACAACACTCCATGCTAATAAACCCCAGAATGATGTTTGCTTTTTTTGCAACAGTGTTACAGACTCGTATTTAGTGTGTGGTCCATTATGATCCCCAGATCCGTTTCCACCTTACACCTTCCTACTGGTGACATCATAGCAGAATATTTGGATAGCTTCATGATCCATGGCTTCATGATCCAGCAGCTGAACTTCCAGTGATCTGTCATACACCATCCATTCATCCATCTTCCCTCTAGCCATCCCCTACTACAATGATCCTTCACCATTCCTTTAGTAATACATTTCTCAAGGTTATTTCCATCTCTCTGCTTAATGTGACCACAGTACATAAGTTTGTGTCTGATTTTGGACATCAGGGTCTGCTTCTCTCCCTTAGTATTTCTAACACAGGCATTCATCATTTTCCCCCCATCGAGCAGATGCACAAAAGTCTTCACCAGCCACACATTTCAAAAGCTTCAGTTATCTTCTTCTCAGCTGCATTAACATCCCATGATTCACATCCTTAAATTGCTAAGGGGGGGAGGAGCTTTCTCCAATTTCACCTTTGTGCATTTCGAGATTCCAGGTTTTTCCAGACTTTCTGGAGGCCATAGTTGAGTGAGCTATCCCTAGCCTTTTTCTGATTTCAGATGATCCCAGATGATTACAACTTGTCCATTAATCATGATGTCTCCTTGAGTCCTGTTTTTGTTAGTTGTATCAAACCTATGTTCATGTAAACGACTTCTCAATTACAATAACATAAATCTTCACAATATGATAATCTCTATCCTTTTCACATGCTGTGATCAGTTTTGATCATCTGTGAAATAATGAACCATATTGATGTTTAAATTGCTGTTCTTGGATAACTGAGTTAACACTCCCATCAAGATGAATGGAGAAGTTTGCACCCCTCAGAGCTATTATGTCAAGTTCCCGGAAGACTCACCAAATATGTTTGGTTCACATTTTCAAGGTTTTTTTCACAGCTGTAAGGAGACAAATTTTTTTAAAAAAAAATTGAAGAAGTAGGCAGGTAGTGGGGTCTATTGGAGAGGGCAATTAATTACGATTCAGGATTCCTGGGTTTTATTTTTTTCTCTTCCACTGCTTTGATGGATGACTTTGAGCAAGTCATTTCCCCTTCCTCTGCCTCAGACTCCCCATCTTTAAAATGGGGGTAATTAGACTGAGCATCCTTTGTACATTGCATTGAGATTTACGGATGAAAAGTTCTAGTGCCAGACGTTACAATATAATTATTCTGGTGTCATCATGACTCTGGGATCCAACGTACTGTACACATGCCTGTGCCTTAATCCAACTCTGCTCAAACTCCATTGAAGGAAAGCCCAGAGAACCCAAGTGATTACATGTTGAACATCTGCATATTCTGCTGCAAGTCGTGTCGGGGCAGAGCTTGAATTCTGGGGAAGCTTGGGAGAGTACTAGGACTACTGCTTCAATTTGAGGCCTGCCTGTTACAACTATGAAACTACTGAGAAGTGGAAATCTGCAGTTTGGTACAGCTTTGTTCACCATTTTTGACTACTTGCTATGGAGATTGTGCAGTACTAAATATTACTACAGTGTGTGTGATTGCTATGTGAGCCACCTACCCATTAACTATTACATACTCTGTGGGGTGGATTTAGGAACATTCGTCTTGCCAGTCAAAAAAGGACTGGAATCTTTGATTGGCAGCTTTCTAAAATAGGAAATGTACCAATCTTTTAGCGTTCTTAAGCATGTTTTGGCAGCTTTGAAGGCTTATCTTAGGACTTCCCAAAGTCTGGCTTGTTCTACTTAAATATTTGTCAGATTGTAGCTAGTTAGTTTGGTTTAAAGTGGTGATTACAAACACCTGCTCTGAATTAAACACACAGTGGATGGTAATCATCTTAGTTAAATACAGGATATAAATGAGCTAGGAAAACATGTACCATTCTGGGCATCCTCATTTATTCAACTCAGGACAACTGCGTTCAGCTACAGTGTGTGTGATTTTCAAAAGTGCTCTGTGTTGGCCCAACTGTGTCCCCACTTAAGTCAATGGAATGTGTTCCATTGACTGCAGTGGTCAAGGTTGAATTTTGCTTAAAATCCCCCACACCTAAGATGTTCATAAATTATTACAACAACTGCCATATCTGGAATCAGCAAGATCAAGCCCTTTGCAATCATATTTAATTAACATTAACTGGAAAAGGTGACTTTGAAGACCAAATCTAACTTAGATTCACTTATATGAGTTCATACTGTCTTAGTGCAACTGACCAACACTTAAAATAGGTAGCACAAATTACTTGTTAGATGAAGATAACATACACCACCCTCCTTCATGAGAATACATGTAGATGAACACACCAAAACTCCAGAAAATCTAAATGTTCAGTTGGAGGATCACCTGGACTTCATTTGTATTGCAGGACAAGTGGGGATAAATTACAGGCAGATGGCTCGGCTCTCATAAGAAGTGGAGGCCAGTGATTATATATATATATATATATATGAAACTCTAGTCACAATCCTATAGACTCCTGTTCAGTGTAGATGTTAATTCCTCTGCATAGCCTACTGAGATTCCCTCACCCTATCTGAAGCAGCACTGCCAGGGTGCCATTCACCCATCAGCTTACTGCCCTGCTTATGCTCTCTGGGATCCATCTGATAGAAGGAAAGGGATCAGACAGGCAAGTGAAAATAATGTGCCGTATTATGTTTGATGCAGAACTTGCCTTGTATAGCAGGGGGAAAATGCCACTCACAGCTGTTCTTCTGCAGCTTCTCCCTTCTTCCTGAGCCATGAGAGTGGATGGGATGCAGATTGCTTTGGAGTACTATGAGAACATCCCAAACAGCCATTTTTCCCTTTCACACGATCTTCTCCAGCCTTTTCTAGTGTTGTGGCAACTCCACCAAGCCACATCAATAGGAGTCTTTCCATTGACTTCGGTGACCTTTGGATCAGGCTCATTGTGGATGGGGCACAGAGGGTTTGTTTACACTGCACACTAAGCCCAGGTCTGGGAAACGCAGGGTCATGTATTCAAGAGTTTGCAAGCCCATCCTGAGCATCCACATTGCATTTTAACCCTGGATCTACAATTGCTGGACCTGAGTCTCACAGCAGTACGGACAGGTCCATACTGCACTATAAAGACCATCTGACTCAGGTCTGCCACTTTACATGCATCCACACTGCAGAATGAGAGGACTTGGGCTCTCACCCACCTCCCTAACAGGATCCTAGGACCTGGGTCCTGAGTGCTTGCTGACCCGCGTCAGATTGATGTGTGTGTATCTGGAAGGGGGTTGGACTCAAACCTGAATCAGAGTCCGGGCTTAGTGTGCAGTGTAGATATACACCCATGTGGTCCAAGATATTGGGGAATAGACATCTCTTTTTAATGGGCAATTCTTGAAACTATATCAGTAGATCAATAGGTGGCCACATTTGGGGTAGGGGGTGAGTTTGCATCCCTGCCATTGTATTGGCCAGGCATCAGCCAGCCTTGACAAAAATGTCTCATCTGCAGTTATTTTTCCAGATACCAAAGCCCATGAGTAATTAACGTGGCCAGTTATTAAGGAGCTTATGATCATGTTTCTCCTGGGCTGAGCAATGAAGTGCCCGTGGCATTTAACATAGTAGCCTGACATTTAAATGTCAATTGAAAAGTATTTGCTAGAGATCTCCAGAGAGACATGCCATTTTTTGCTGTCAGAATGGCTTCATAAATACTTAGATATTTCAGCTGAAATGTCCAGTGTTTACCACAGTTCTGTTCCCACAAAGATTGAGTGCACAGGTTCTACATTGCTCAGGGCACTGGTACTGGTATGCCAAGCACGTCATCTCCTGAGCATTGTTTCAGTGACACAAGCTACCAACTGCTATCTTGTTAGTGGCTTATAAAAAAGAAGTCTGCTGGTTGCAGTCCAATTCCTACTGTACAGCTATCCCCATCAGGCACACCCTCATAGCTAGTGCTGCCTGGCACCCTCATTGGCAGTTTCAACAGAGATTTGAATGGGCCACGGAGACAGACATTCTAGGGATTATCCCTCCAAGGCAGGGCTGTGGAATCCTGGAGAGATATGGGAAATGTGCCCTTTTGAGTGCTCTCAGCAGGGGAGATATTCACTTTCTGCTGCCCCCCCTGTGAATGGGTCAGTTTTTGCCCTCCATGAGTAAAGAGTTCTAAGTTCTTGTGATCTGTATCCAGCACTTTTTATGAGCATGACAATGGTTTTAAAAATCGAGATTGCTGTTGGAAGTCCAAAAAAACCACCACCTCCTTGGCATATCTTCCAGGGCAAGAGTTGTGGCTAGTAGCTTGTTGATGCTGCATGAAAGAAAGACTGATTGAAGACACTTGGATATCAAAGAAGCCCTGCATTAATGCTCTGATTCACTCTTTTTAAAACTGATCACAGGGGAAACATGGCTGAGCACTGGGGAAATGCAAGGGAAAGAGAGCCTCCCTTGCAAGCTTAATACCTCTGATAACTGCTTTATCTCAAAGGAAGCTTGTGCAAATCAGACCCAAGAGTCTCATTTCAGGCACCCAGAAAATGAGGAACACTTAGTGACCACCTGTGAAAAGTCTGGTTTAAGTGACTTGCCCAGCATCACAGATAGGTTCTTTGAGGCAGAAGCAGAGACAGAATCCACTTATCCAGGGCAGCATTCAGCTTCTTTAATCATGAGCCCGTACTGTCTCTTCCTGCACTCCCCTGCCTCATTGACTACCCACCACTGTATCATAATGCGTATACTCAAGAAGGCTGGATTAAAGTTGCACAGGCCATTTTCATTCTGTCATTCCCTAACTTTGAGGGCTTGACTTTGCAACCTTCATAATGTTCTTTTAGCATACTTTTTGTGATTAATATCAGTGTAGTGTGCAGAAGTGAGTATGTTTGTCTGCCTTTTTGCCTATGCACGATGGGTCTGATCTATAGTTTACTGTGGATTACAGGTTAGACCTCTAATCTAAAATGAAATCATTCATCTCAGTTACCCATCAAAAAGACTTTTATTGTGCCACATCATTTTTGGTAACCCAAACATGCGATCTGCCAGACATTGAGAAAATCAGGATGCTGGACTCTAACACTGATTTCAACTGAGCTACCGTTACAATGGGATGATAGAAAAATATGCAATAGTCAGTCTGATTATTTGTCAGCCTATTCCAATTAGTAGCTTTTGTGCTATTATTCAAACTGTTTGCAATGTGAAGCTGTGAAAATGCCTTCTCATTTTATTTCGCCTCATTCTTAAGGACGCAGAGGAAATATATTATGTATCTGTGTGCAGTATGCACACAGATTTCCCAAACCCAGAGATTAATGTTCCTCTCTGTTTCTGTTTAGTCTGTGCAAGTTTTCTATCGCATTTCAAATGTGTTTTATTTGAAAAAATTCAGTAGTCTTTTCATCCCACTGTTACCATTGACTTGAAACTTAATTTAGCTATGTATCAAGTTTAGGACATGTTTCTCACAGGAGAGCTGAAATTACAATAACCAGTTTCCCACATTTCTTGCCTGATTTGTGTTGTACCATGAGAGATGTAACAGCATTGCTACATTTCCCCTTTTTTTCAGAGACAAATTGTTCTTTCCCACATACATAGTACTGTCTCACTTTGTACAGAAAGCAATTAAACCACAGGCTTTGGTTTTATGGCATAGTCGTACCCAAATGTAATGTATGTATATATTTCCTTTTATGATGGGGTGTTCATTGCCCTGAAGGGGCTAATGTAGGTGAATAAAGGGGCCAATTAACCAGATAGGCCACAGCTGAGGGGAATCAGGTAGTTTATGTAATCCCTTGACTGAATAATGAGGGAGCCCAGCTGAGGGGGAACTAGAGGACTGGGTTTATAAAGATAGGAATTTCCCAGTGGGAGGAGGGGAAGCTGCAGGAAAGTAGTCTGAAATCATTTCTGGTGGGGAGGGAGGAAATGTATTTGGAGCAGAGCCAGATTAACTCTCCTGTGGGCCTGGGACTATTTTGATTTTTTTGGGGCCCCTGTATATATGTCTTTTTCCTAATTTAAAACAAAATTTTCACAATTATGGTATTGAGGCTATTCATGCTATACTAAACTTGCCTTTTAATTAACATAAACCATTCTGTGGTAACATTTCTGTCTTAAATCACATAGAATATAGTTAAGTTAATTCAAAATAGCTTACTTCTTACCTCAGAACAGCTGTTAAATTAGTTTTTTTCTGGGCTGGAGTTTGGGTGCAGGAGAGGGCTCCAGGCTGGGAAGGGTGGTGGGGTGTACAAGAGAGTGAGAGGTGCAGGTTCTGGGAGGTAGTTTGGTGCAGAAGGGGATTCTGACCTGGGGAAGGGAGTTGTAGTGCAGGAAAGAATTCTAGTGCAGCTGGGAGATGCTTACCACAAGGGGCTCCTGGCTGGCGGCACAGCAGGGCTCAGGTAGGCTGCATGCTGTGGCCCCACACCACTCCTGGAAGCAGGTTGGCACATCTCTGCACACCCCTTGGGGGAAGGGGATGACAGCTGCCTGCATGTGCCACACCTGCCGCTCCCATTGGCCAGTTCCTGAGCAATGGGAGCTGTGGGCAGGGACAGCACATGGATCCACCTCCCCCCGCTACCAGGAAGGGCTGAAGAGATGTGCCAGAAGCCAGCCGCTTCCATGAGTGGTGTGGGGCCATGGCATGCAGGCAGGCAGCCTGCCTGAGCCCAGCTGTGCCAAGCTCCCCCCCCCCCCCCCCGACACACACACACTTAGCTGGGGCCCCTAAAGCCACTTGTGTTAATCTAGCCCTGATTTGGCGCAACATAGCCAAAGTAGCCTACAGCTCCTCTCTAGGAGGAGGAAGTTTCAGGGCTGGCAAACCCAGAAAGAGGGGGCAGGGCATAAGGTTAGGAAAGGCTCAGGGACAAGACAGTAAGGTCCAGAATGGAACAGACCTTGGCTGATGATCTCTGAGCTTAGAGGGCAGATCCAGGTTCCCCTGCCAGCCATCTGGGCAGTAAATGAAAAGGCTGCCTGAGCCCATTTGTAAAGAAGAGACTTTAATACCCAGGGGAGCTTAGAAGGCCATGGATCCAGTGTTGGGACCCATACTCAGCACCTGAGGCATGGTCGGGGTGGCACCCTCAACGAGGGAGGTGACATGGTCAAAAATATTAGTGATGGTGGTATAGCTTTGTCATGGGGAACAAAGTTTGTTACTTGCACTTACATGCTGGGTGGCTGTCTGACTACCAGAATAGTCATAGGAGAGAGAGTACTGTTCCATGCACTCAAGAGAACTGTGGAAGTCTGGATACATACCCAGCATTTCTAACTCTTCTCTCTCTTTCTCCAAACAAACAAATAACCTCACACTCCCCCACAAAAAAAGCTTTGTACTTAAATAGCATCTCTTCTCTGAGAATCAGAAACTCTTTAGAAATAATAGATCACTCTGTGAAGTTTCACTCTATATGATTTTATGAAAATATGCTGGTGAGTGTGAATATAATGTAACTAAAATATGCTTTATTCAAAAGGTTTCCTGTAAGGTATCATTACAAAGCTTATAATCTACTGTGTGGCCATCCTATTTGTACAAGGGTATCACTCTTGTATCTGAAACTAGAAATATGAAATATAACTCTGAGGGCCTATTGTAATTATGTGAAGTGTGGCCCATTAATGGTGGTTTGGAATCTTGATGGCTCCCATCAACCAGGACAATTGACTGTGGATGGCTCTATTTGCAGGCAGGCCTTCCTGTGAGTCAGGCTGGGAGGAATGAAGGGTTGGAGTCTCACAGGAAATGTGACCCTGTCACCTGGTACTGAAATCCATCTTAAACTTGGTGCTTTTCCATTTAGAAGGGGCATGTGGGGACCCAGAGAGACATGAGATTCCCACCTTGTACCAAAGCAAAATAAGTGGGTGGAACAGAACAAAGGGGGGCAATCATGAGAAATCCCCTACCTACCAGTTGAGCTGGAACAAGGGCTGTACCAAGGGAAAGGATTGTGCCCATACTTGGAAGGAGTCCAGTCAGTGAAAGAAATGTATTAAAACATCTCTGAGGGTGAGATTTTATGTGTATTCCGTTTAATTACTGTATTAGATAAAGACTTGCATGTTTTATTTTATTTTACTGGTAATTAACTTTGTTCTGTCTGTTACTACTTGGAACAACTTAAATCCTACTTTCTGTATCTAATAAAACAGGGGTAGGCAACCTATGGCACGGGTGCCAAAGGCGGCACACAAGCTGATTTTCAGTGGCACTCACACTCCGCTGGTCCTGGCCATCAGTCTGGGGGGCTCTGCATTTTAATTTAATTTTAAATGAAGCTTCTTAAACATCTTAACAATTTTGTTTACTTTACATACAACAATAGTTTAGTTATATATTATACACTTATAGAAAAGAGACCTTCTAAAAAGTTTGAAATGTGTTACTGGCACGCAGAACTTTAAATTAGAGTGAATAAATGAGGTCTCGGCACACCACTTCTGAAAGGTTGCTGACCGCTGTAATAAAATCACTTTTTTCTTATTAATTAACCTGGAGTATGTATTAGTATGGTGTAGGGGGGAACAGCTGTGTATATCTCACTATCAATGCTATAGAGGGCGAACAATTTCCGAGTTTACCCAATATAAGCTTTTATGGAGTAAAACAGATTTATTTGGGGTTTGGACCCCATTGGGAGTTGAGCATCTGAGTGTTAAAGACAGAAACACGTCTTAATCTGTTTTCAATTGGGCTTACAGCTGCTAGCGGACGTGGTTCAGACCTGGGTCTAGGTTTGCAGCAAGCTAGCGGGTCTGGCTCAAACCAGACAGGTCTCAGGAGTCCCAAGCTGGCAGGGCAAGAAAGCAGACGCAGAAGTAATCTTGGCACATTTGTTGGCAAGTCCATAGGGGTTTCTGTGATCTAACCTGCCACACACTCAATACCTTCTGAAAAGTAGATGAGTATATTACATAAAATATTTACTGAGAAGTGAGCAGCAGTGCAGAGAGGTTAAATAACTTGCTCAAAGTCACATACTGAGTCAGTCATCGAGTTGGAGGGGGTACCCAATACTTCTGAATCCAAGTCTTGTGCAGTACTCACTAGAATTATGTTAATACTGTGATCTTCAGCACTGAATTCTCAAACCTGCTAACACCAAAGACAATCAGACAGATATCATACTGTTATTGCTTACTATCATTTATGTTTCTGCCCAAGAGTGTTCTCTGTGGTAGTTCACAGCTAGTACTGCCTTCATACGCTAGTTCTACTACGGTGCTACTCACTCCATAAATTCTAATTACAGGTAAGATAATTGCTGCTCTTACAACCCACCAACTCCTTAAAGCTCTAAAGAGTTGTAGTTAAAGAGAGTTGAGGGACTAGTCCAGCCTTGAAAAAATGAGGAGATTGTATTGTACTGCTGCTAATATAAATTTGTCAGCACTCCCGGATAAGAATTTCTGGAAGAGATATTGTTCGCTAGTCAACGTAAACTGAGTGGCTACATAATACCGATGAGTATCTCAATTTCTTTTTATACCTTACATGAAGGATCATTACCTAAAGATCACAAAGAGAAAGTACTATATTCACTAACAGCTTTGTAACTTGATAAGTAAATTGGCATTTACAGTGGAATCTTGCACATTCTGTGTTTTTCACCCCTGCATAGTCCATTCCTTTTTCTGTATTTATTTGTGTAGCAGTCAGCCACTCAATCTCAATTATATCAGTTGATTGAAAGAGTCCTGAAAAACTTCTAACCTGAACACAACAGATCAAAGAGTCTGGAGGTGAGTTGGAAAAACAGCAAGCATAAGAGATTAATTCAAGCTTCGTGGTCAAGTCCTCTCTAAGCTTTACAAAGAACTATCATTAAGAGTGATAACATATTCAGTAGAGCTGCTCGAGAACTTTCCATCTGAATGATTTGCAAATACAAAATGCAGTTTCTGCTGGAAAAGGTCAATTTTGCCAAAAAAGTTTTGTTTTTTTTCTTTTTTCCCCATCAGGGAAATCCCCAACAAAATATTTTGTTTGGGGTTAGTTCAACTCTAATCAGAATATTTTGTTTGTTGAACTGACTCAAAACATTTTGTTTCAGGTCAGCATTAAACTGCATTTTCTTATTAGGGCTCATTGCCTCAGGGGAGCTGTGCTTTGGGACCCCATTACCTCTTATGCCCTGGGGCCACTGCAGGACTACGTTGAATGGTGCAACACAGATGCACCAGCCAGCTAAGTCAGAGGGGTATCATGGGAGCCACATAACTGACACAAGAGACGTCATCTGGCCAGGGAGCCTGGACGATAGGAGAGAATGGGGACCTCAGGCTCCCAAACTAGAACTCCCATGAGGCAAAGGAAAATAAAGCATATTGATGAACTGACTCAAACATTTTCAGTCAGTTCCACAAAACAAAATGAAACATTTTTATTTTGGAATGTCAATGTTTTGATTTAAAAATCTGGAAACAAAACACAAAAACATTTCAATTAGAAATGTTTCAAAACATTTCAGTGTACAAAATATTTTGATATTTCGACTTTTTGTTCTGATCTGGGACAAAACCCAATGTTGAAATAATGACATTTTCCTACAGGGCAGATGTTCTGAATTTTGTTCAACTGTAATACTCAGCTAGTGAAACAGAAGATATAAAACCAAGTTGATTCTTTTGTTAAGTCTAGATTGTGTGTTTGGCTAAGATCTTCTCATGGTTTGGCTTGGGAAAATATCAGAAAACTAATGTTTTCTCTACCACAATACTGTTTCTGCTTTTAAATATAAAAACACATGCTTGTGTATGTGCTTTGAATAGATCTCAGGAGATGTTAAAGATTGTAAGTCTAAAATGCAGTGTGGGATATTCTCGCTTCCATCTTTACCGTTGGTTAATTTAATCAGGTAATAAATACTATGAAATAGCCCTTCCCTCCCCCAAAAAAATCACTTTACTACAATTTTCTTTAGCTTCTTGCTCAGAAGGATATGTCTGGGCTCGGTAATTACTGCTACAGCACTTATTTAGCACTAGATTACTGGTAGTATCATTTCAACAGAATGTAGCCTTGCAAGAGAACTTCTTTTACTGGCTGGGGAGGGAGGGAAGAAAGCTATCTACAATACCTTGGGAAAATAAAGTCATTCATTTCAGCTTGTAAAAAAAAAAAAATGAATTCCAATTCCTGAGGTGCTTTGCCTATTTTATCCTGGACTCCAATGAAGCAAGTTCACCCCTTCATTCCAGTTTATGATTTGCTGTCTGTGGTCTATCTGTCAAACTGATTGCATCAATGTACATCAGTACAACTCAAATCCAATTTATCTCCCCTGTGACCAAGGGGGCAGTTTTCTTTTGATGTTGAGAGTTTTTATGAGTAGTAGTGAGTGATCCAGGAACTGTAACTGTGAAACAGGATGTACTGTTCTCATCTCTCCGAAAAAGGAATCAGGCTATGTTTCTGGCTTCAAACTGCTCTATAAACAATGCTTTCAGATCTCTACTCTAGGCACGTATGCAGCAAAGCTCCTGAAGCCATGGTATTATTGACTTCCTTTCTATCTTTGAAATTCTGTTTTCCACCAAATGAATAGCTTTGGCAGAAGAAAACATGAAAAAGAAAGCATCTTTTATATCATGATGGATCAATTCAGGACTTTGCCTCCAGTGTTATAATGCTGAAGAAGCTGTTTCTAACTGAGTAAACTTTAAAATGTTTAATCTCAATGGCATGTTAAACACACGTGATAAACTGCGCTGTCTCCAACTTGTGTAGATGAAATTACTCTGGTGTTATTATCAATAATTCTTTCTGTTTCCACTAAGAGCTGTTCAGCGTTACTCACAAGGATTGAAAAATAGATCTAGAGGCCACATAAACTACTATGAATGAAAACAGACATGACAAACAGAGGCTATATCCCTTCATCACCCTAGGTATACTTCCTTCTAACTTCCTAATGGGTGAAAGCAGCTTTTAAGGATGGTGGCCCAGAGAAGTTTGGTTTTCTGGGCCATATTGATTCCAACAAGAGATATGTGGGGCAGGGATAGGACAGGGGCTGTAGAATTCAGGAACGTGGACATGCATTTGCATGAGTTATCTTCCTCCACTCCCAACTCAGTATAGCAATGCAGCATCCTGGCATGCTACTTTGCTTTCTTCTGAATAGGTCCGTCTGCTTCAAAGGCAGTGTCATGGTCTTCAATAGCCTTCACAATGTGGAAAACCACAACTAAGTGACGAGGTGTGAAAGGGAAGATTTTCAAAAGGGCCCAAAGTCACTTAGACATTATGAACTAGATTTTAAAGGTATTTAGGCACTTAAAATTCAGATAGGTGCCTAGTAGGATTTTCAAAAGTGCTTAGGTACCTAGCCCCCACTAAAAACAGTGGTAGTTAGGGGGTAAGGCACTTCTGCTCATCCTGTTAGGCACCTGTCTGTATCTTTTAGATGCCTAAATTCCTTTAAGAATATGGCCCAAGTCCCATTTTGAAAAGGGAATTAGGCCCTTAGGAATCCAAGTCCTCTTGATTGTCAATAGCACTAAGGATATGTCTATACTACCCGGCAGGCAACGATCAATCCAGCGGGGGTCTATTTATTGCTTCTAGTCTAGATGTGCTAAATCGACCCCCGATTGCTCTCCTGGCGACTCCTGTACTCCATCAGCATGAGAGGTGCAGGCAGAGTCACCGGGGGAGTGTCAGCAGTAGACTCACCGCAGTGAAGACACCACGGTGAGTAGATCTAGTACGCTGACTTCAGCTAGATTATTCATGTAGCTGTAGTTGCATAACTTAGCCTTTGTAAACTGAGCTGAGATTTCCCAGGCACTTTAACCAAAGGACAGTGTTCAGGTAAAATATAAAACAGATTTATTAATTACAGAAAGATGTGAAGTGATGATAAGTAGCAAGCATAGTTATCTAAGAAATAAAAATAATTTTACAGTCTAAATTCTATAAACTAAACAGGATTTGAATCAAGTAGTGTCTCACCCTGACAGATGCTACAAACAAGTTCAGATCCTCAATAAACAGACTTGAGGCTCTTTTCCAGCCAGGACCACCCTCTCCCAGTTCAAAGTCTTTGTCCTTCAGACATTCCTCTTGGTGTTGAGTTTGGGGGGAGAGAGAGAGAGACCAAGTGATGATGTCACTTCCCCTCTTTTATAGTTTCTTCCACCTTGCTGGGAAGATCTTTTGCTGTGACATGGGGATCAGGCAGACCCCATTGGTCAAGTAGTCTCCATTGTATATGTGCTCTCTATGAGAAGTCTCCATCACATACAGTCTTGAGAGTAATGGATTCTTTCCTTGATGGGTGATGGTGAGCTATTAACTGTTGTCTGACTCCACTGTTGTACCTGAAAGACTGGTTGTGAGTGATCCCAACCTCACATCATATTTCAGTAACACACACATAGCAAAACTTCATAACTTCACATACAACATAACAGGATATTAATGTTCAGCAGATTAAGACTTCTAAAATGATTCCTCATAAGGAATACTTTGCACAAAACATGTCATAATTATATGACAATGGTGAACATGGGGGTTCCCAGGTGCTACTCTGAGGAATAGTGTGTCACAGTGGGACAAGTTTCTAGGATGCCACATTTGTCATTCCCCTTTATGCTTCTTCCTTCACAAGTGATATCTTCTTGGCAATGTTAGGTATGCCACCGGTAGAACTAGCACAATTCAGGCTGAACTTCTGGTTCCGAAGCTATCATTTAGACCTATTCACTAATCAAAAATAATGATAATTGCCCATACATTCCAAAACTTTCTCTACATTCCATTTATTCTTTCTGATTGCTTTCTCTGGAAAACTGAGTGTTAGCATGGCTGATTTCTTTCCAATCAACCTGCTTATAACACAGGTGCTTCAGATGTCATGAATTATATATTTTTGTAATATGAAGTGAAGTGTGAGCATATGGAAAACAGCCTCTTCAAAACTTCTAAAGCTGCTGTGCTTTTCCTAATATGCTTGAAAACATAGGCTGCAATATATTCTAATTAGATATAGGATGTCTAAATATACTTAAATATGGAAATGGTCCCATTGAGATGGTGTCTATATAATAATCAAACAAAGAAAATACTGTAGCTAAAACAGTTTTTCATATACTAATGAATAGTTCATTCATCATAAATTTTTAGGGTCCTCTGCTATAGTGGAGTCTACTAGCATGGATCCCTGCATGGTTAAATTCACTGGGCCGTCACAGGTTCAGGGATCTGTGCTAGTAGAGCTTGATGTCTTTGTAAGCTCAGTGACAGACTCAAAGAGCTCAGTTTATTTGGCTTAACAAAGAGCAGGCAAGGGCTGACTTGAGTACAGTCTATAAGTATCTGTGTGGGAACAAATGTTTAATAATGGCTCTTCAATCTAGCAGAGCAATGTCTAACAAGAGCCAGTGGCTGGAATTTGAAGCTAGACAAAATCAGACTGGAAATAAGGTGTAAATTTTTAATGGTGAGAGTAACTAATCATGGGAGCAATTTACCAAAGATCATGATGGATTCTCGATCACTGACAAGTTTTAAATTTATTGGATGTTTTTCTAAGAGATCAGCTTTAGGAGGTATTTTGGGGAAGTCCCATTGTCTGTGTTATACAGAAGGTCAGACTAGATGCTCACAATGGTCCCTTCTAACCTTGGAATCTATGAAGCTATGTAAAACAAAAAAGGGGTTTTTATACATATGAAGTCCATGGGAGTTCTGCATGGGGGTCCAGGCTGAACTGTAACTCTTTTTCCACAAGTGGGTTGAGGAAGAATTATCAAGCATCCCTGAAAGTTATTCTGAGAAGCATGGCAGACTATTATCACAATATATGATCATACACTGTGCAGAAAGATGTAAACATGGAACAGATTTTTCATGATCAATAAACCTAAACATACCAAGTTCAGCAGATGCCAAAGTGAATCAGTGTGTCTTTTGGTGAATGTACGAATGAACAGAAATGTAATGTAAAGTAAACAGTGCCTGTACTGGCTTATATAATGCTGTGTTAGTCTCTTCTGACTCCTGTGGATATTGCTAAATTGTGGTCTGAACAGCTGTTATTGAATTCAAAGAGTTTGGTTGCCTGGATACATTCAGTCAAATGTTGGATCAGACAAGAGAAATCCTTTTATTTATATGCTGACGGTGACTGTCAGAGCTCCTCTCATTTGTTTGTTTTCATTCTAACTTTATCCTTCAGAGACCAAGTCTTGACTTTTAATCCTGATGCTCAAGATGACAGGCATTTACTGACATCTCATTTGGAGGGAACTGGCTAAAGCAAAGAAATCTTCTCTTATGAGGCCATTCAATTGAATGCTCAATAGATAGGATTCTCTGCTTTCTCACATTTTCTTTTAGAAGTCAAAACAGGGTAACCTCCCTTCTCCCCACCTTTAAACTCTGCAATGTATTTGAAATAAAAGTTTGTTTTTTAAATTTCCCAATCTCCTGCTGGAGGGTGCAGATGAATATGTCACACATTCTATATCTCAAATATGTCACATATCTATAACTCAAATAGCCATTTGAAGTCACTTATTCCAATCCTTTCCCAATACTTGCCGAACAAATGGATGATTAAAAAATATACAGAGTAATTTTGAAACAAACATTTAATGTATTAAATAACATATATTCCATATACCATGAACACTCCTTCAAAAATTAAAGGAGATAACAGGAAACGGTGATAAATGCTTTGTTCTTCTATATTTCATAATATGTTTTTAATATTTCTTCAAGGTAATTCTCTTACTGTACTGAAACAGTGGATATCCCCTCCCCCCAAATTTGCCCAAGCCTAGGAAATAGAGTATATTTCAATTCTTGAATAAGAAGTTTCCTAAACACATTGGAACTTGGTTGTGGTTTTGCCAAAAGCCCTAAGCAAGGGGCAGTCTGAAGTTGCACTGTCTTCTGAGCAGACCAGGAACTAGATTACAAATCTAATAATCTGATCCCTTGATCCCCTCACAAAGGGGAAAAAAAACTACCAAGTCCCTGCCCGCTCTCCCCTCCCATACTGTGTCACAATAGCAAGTGCAGGGATGAAGCTAGGATCATATTTTTACCCTTGTTTGGTGTGTGTTCCACTCATCCCTGGCTTCTCTGCCTCTGTAATGCTGCACATTTTATACCAGATTAGATAGCTGGATGAATGTTAATTCATATTTTGCAGTAGCAGATCTGCTATTTACAATGCCTATTGTAAAGATCTCTGATTTTTATTTATTTTTATTTTCATTTTTAAAGAAAGATAAATCCTGAACTTAATAGACCAAACTGTAGTGGCATAAGTGATATCAATGGATATCAGTGGACTTGCGCTCACTTTCCCCAGCGGTGATTCTGAACTGATCTCTCTAAATATTGTTCCTATAGTTATTGCATTTAAAATGAGCATAGACAATTGGACACTACATCCCTTACTTAATGTGACTGGGAAAATTAATACAAAAGTAACAATCATGCCACAGTTCCTGCATGTTTTCAAAACCTTACTGTAAATATAGCAGAATGGAACCAATGGTCAATTAAATGTCTTTCGTGGAATTACAAAACAACAATTAATCTCAAATTTTTAGGGTCAATTGAATCATGTATTACAAATAAATGAACTGATTAATTTGTCCTTTTTTCTTTTGCAAATGGTTCTTGGATAATCTCTGATTCACACGGATGTATTTGCAATGCACAATTTCAGAATGGGTTAGGGGGATCAATCTTGCATGGTGCTAAGCTATCTGCTGGACTGGGGTCACTTTTTATGCAAGATAGAGCCCTATGAACCATATGCGACACCACAACAGTCATCTTCACTTACTGAAAAGACCTATTAATAACCATTCTCTAGGTGTTTATATCCATAGGCTAAAATAGAGAATGTCCCTAGTGTACAATTCTAAAGGGATGATTCAGAAACTTAAAGGACTAAGTCTATGGTCTAGCTGAACTCTATTTCGCACAAAAACTGCAAGGGTGAGGCTAGGGGTTATGGGCTGTCTTATACCGCTTTTGCGTCCTCAATCCTAGTATCAGTTTGGCCCCCAGTGCAAGTTACAGCAGCCTCAAGAATCCTCTAACTTGGTTCAGCTGGTAACAATCCACGAGGGGTCATGACTATGCAAGAGAAGGCTCTCTGGAGTGCAGCAGTACTTTAACTGTGCTATGCATCCCTGACCACACCCCTGATACTCCTTATAGCAGGTTCTGTGAGAAGGGATGGCCTAGAAGTTGTTATGCCAGCTCTATACTCTGGGGGAATCCTGTGGTGCTATCTGGTTAACCCAGGTATGTGTCCCTTTTGTGCCAAAGATCTGGTCCATAGAAAAAAATACAGTTCTCTGTTCAACTTGACAGGGTCTTAGAATAACTTCTTTTGGACCCTGTTGGTTACATTCATCTTAAATTCAATAGGGACACAATAAATAAACATACCAATAAGAAATGTAGCAAGTGTAAAGGCCAGACAGGAACTCTGTGGCATACAATGAAGAATACAAAAAAGTAAAATCACTGTGGAGAAAGGAGACTATGAGTCATAGATAGTGGAAAATGACAGTTGTTATCACTCACAATGACATCTCCACCGCAGGTATGGACAAGTCGCAAAGGCAATTCATCAATCCTGCTCTCTCTTGTTTAATGATGCACTGGTACAAAGAAATGCTGCTATCTGAAAGTGATTGGCTTATATCCATCCATCCCTCAGGGGGAAAAACCTATTAAGTGAAGCGCTTATCAGGATTTTGATAGTGTCTGTGTTTCATACCTTGATGAGATAAGGTTGCATAACTAAGAGTTTGTATCTCTGTCCACAACAACTGTGCCCCGCTGAGCCAGTGAACACCAGGGCAAATCTTTCAGGAGAAGGGGACCGAATAATCACAGCTGATGGGCCATGATTATGGAATTTCCTACCAGTCAAGAATGTACTCAATGTATTCAACCTTAACCCTTTGCAGACCACAATGAAAGCCTATTATAATATTTTATGGTAGCATTCTCACACAATTCCCGAGTGAAGAAGGCTGAAGAACTGTGCATCTCTACTCCTAGATCTTAGAGACATACCAAGGAACAGTTGAACAGTAAGATAAGAAGGGTCCCTTGCAGATATTAGTGCTTATTCATGATATCTTCTGTTAGATATCATGGTGATAGGAATAGATAATAGAAATTCCTCCACACAAACTCAGGGTATCCTTAACCTAATTGTGTAATTGGGGCATTTATGTAATCCTTTTGACCCCTCAATAATTGGGTTGCATTGTGGAATTAATCTATAGTCCCTAATTATGCCTAAATTTGAATCCTGGCATGTGTATAATCCACTATTTCACATGTACTTTAATGTCACAGAGAGGAGTTCTCCTTTTTAAAAATGTCTGTATTAATGAGTTCCTCTTAATTTGAGATTGAAGTTTAGATGAAAAGTATTGGTTACTCTTAGTGGTTTTCCCCTTTCCACACAAAAAAGCAAAGCACTTAGGCATGTGCTTAATTTTTAATCCATCTCTATTCACCAAATACAAATTCCTGGTATGTCAATGGGATTTAAGCACATACTTAAGGGAGAGCCTTTCAATAACTGGGATCTGGGGTGCCCAACTGCCTGTGGAAAATCTCCTCCTGTGTGATTTTCTAAACAGGGCTGGATTGAAACATGCTGACTTGGGGTCCTGATCTTCTTGTTTATATATATATAAAATGCCTAGCAGATTTTGGACTCTATATAAAAAATTAAACAACAATAACAGTGACATTTGCAGCCTTTACACCTGCAAACATAAACTATAAACTTGGCAAGCTACTGCTCTTCATAATGTGTGTGTGTGTGTGTGTGTATGTATGCTGGGGATGTTGATGGGGAGGCTACCTGAGTTTGGTACTCACCTTATTTTATGATTATGAAAGATAGATACTGTACTGACAAAGTATATGGAGCAAAAGCTTCAAACATTTGAAATGAGATGCCTGGGTCATATCCTAGGGACAATAAGACTAGAGAGCCTAAGAAATTACATCTGCAGAAGATTGAAAGCACAGAGCATGACTAATAATCAAAAAGGCACCAACTATAATGGCTTGGCCATGTTGCTACAATCATCCCATATCAACTGCCTATAATTGCTCCCTAGGGAGAGAGCAGCCGTGGACATCCAAGGAGACAATAGTATAACATGATATATGAAACCATCCAGACAATGCCCAGACAGGCTTAAGTGTCAGTTCAAAACAGACACGGCTGGAACATGCACATACCCTCCACTGTATACAAGTTTGGCATTGGTGGTGGTAGTGGAGATAGATAGCAAATTCAGGTAACATCTGCTATCAAAATGCTTAGGCATTAAATTCAAGTCAAATGTGTCTTTTTGCTAGCAGAAACGGAAATGCTGGCAAAAAAGTGCATCATTCATAAATGGACTTTGAAATTTCACTATAGCGTCCAAGGGACTGGCATCTTTCTCCTGTTCTGCACAATATGCTGAGCATCTGCAAATGTATTTTTGTTTTTGACATCAGTCTCTTTTGTCTTTCATTTTTCTTCTGACTTTGGTTTCTCTAGCAGTGCAAACATTCAGCCATAGTGCTTCTGAATGAGAAAAATTCTACTCCTGAACCTATAAAGCAAAACAATCCTCCTCTCTAGCTCACAATCATCCTCAGACGTTTCTCAATGTAAAATTAATTTGAAAGGGCTTTTCTTGATGCTGGAATGTAACTTCTCCCAAAAGGTTTGAAGTGATCTTAGAAAAGGTCTGAAGTTTTAACTGAATCTCTACATGGGTAAAGACTTATCTTTCACTAATATTGCTATAGAATGTGTTTTATTGTTGGATAAATTGATTAAAGAATATCAATCAATAGCATTTTAATGCAAACTCCTAATACAAGTTAAAAATATTCTGCAGCTATGTCAGAACTCCATGAGTAGGAGGAAAATGTGAGAAGAGCAATTGCTTATAAATATGTAGCAGTTATAGGGAACTGCTGAGCATTCTGTATTTTGCTGCTGTAACTCATTATTAGACTAAGAGAAGTGGCATAAAGATAAAGAACATAATATTGCTAGTGGAGAATTCCATATTTATAGCTGCAAAATGGCTTTTATTCTAGCACCTTATTTTCACTTGTTCATAACTATTAAAAATGCTCTACGGGTTCCAATCTCATACTGGGGATAGAGCTAAATTCCATATTTTAAATATGGTCTGAGGGATAAATAATACTCTTGATCCCTAGCACAAGTCCCTCTCCCCTCAACGGGAGGTTTGTATAAAGAGACAGTGTAGCTGAGCACAGTATTGTCTTTATTCAATAACACTGCTCTACAGCCAAAATGCTTCTGAAATAAATGTAGTCAAACTTTACTAATTCTGGGTCACTGAGAACGAAAATGATGCTTAAAATTGTTGATTGGCTCTAGTTTTCAAGATATGCTATTGGGTCAGTATATATGACCCTTGACATGGGAATGGCAGAGGATAAGTAAGTTATAAAGGGAAGGAATCTCAATTTAAACCAGAAATGACTAAAATACATCTTTGACTGGATCTATGACTGGGTTTGGACAGTACTTGCTTTTTAGGCAAAACAATGAATGATGCAATCTGAAGCTGGTATTGCATCATACATGATATGAATTGCATCATGTTATTCCTAGAAGTCATGGATGACGCAATCATAACGAAGCTTACATCACTCTGCTGAACAAATTGTCCTTTATCAGCTCTGGAAATCATACAGTGTCGTGCTCTCTTATTTGTCAGTGTTTGATTTTGCAAAGGGACACATTTGTGTTTAGCCAAAGTGAGCAGAGATGCCTCGTACTTGTGTGAACAGTACAGATAACTTCTGCTATGTTTGTGGTGAAGTGACTTTTGCATCACAAAAGCACAGTATAACCACTATGATTAAGAAAGCCTATCACCTTTATTTTGGCTTCAAAATTGGAGATCAGGACAAGAGGTGGGCCCCACATATATGCTGCAACAATTATGCAACAAATCTTCGCCAGTGGTTGCACACGAAAAGGAAATCTATGCCTTTTGCAGTGCCAATGATTTGGAGAGAGCCAACAGATCATACTAGCAATTGTTACTTCTGCATGGTGCCTCCAGTTGGGAAAGGTGTGTCAAAGAAGAAAAAGTGGACTGTGCATTATCCAAACATTCCACCAGCTATATGCCCAATACCCCACGGAGAAGGACTGCCAATACCTGATGCACCAGAATCATTCTCACTTGAGTCAGACGAGGAAGAGGAAGAGGATGAAACTTCTGGTCCTGAACCATCAATGTCACAGGACCCACATTTTCTCCCATCCTCCTCCTCTGAACCACACCTCATAACACAAGCTGAACTGAATGACCTTGTCAGGGATTTGGAACTACCCAAGAGGAAGGCAGAGCTCCAGACTACAGCAGTGGAATCTCCTGGCAGGTGATGTTAGCGTTTCCACGTTCCGTGACTGTCAAAAGGATCTTGCCCCATTCTTCTTCATGGAAGGTGATCTTGTAGCCTGCAACAACATCGATGGTGTGATGGCAGCCCTCAACATCGTTCACAATCCAGATGAGTGGAGACTCTTCATTGATTCATCAAAGACGAGTCTTAAAGCTGTTTTGCTGCATAATGGCAATGTTTTGCCATCAATTCCAGTTGGTCATGCAGTCCATATGAAGGAAACCTATGACAACATGAAACAACTTTTGAGGTGCATAAACTATGACCAGCATCAGTGGCAGCTTTGTGGCGATTTGAAGGTTGTTGCTCTCTTGCTTGGTCTGCAGACTGGATACACAAAGTACTGCTGTTTTCTCTGCAAATGGGATAGTCGTGCAAGAGATTCCCACTACATCAAGAAAGATTGGCCACTCCGACAGTCATTGGAGCCTGGGAGGAAAAGTGTTCAGCATCCACCACGTGTTGAATCAAGGAAGATTTTGTTACCACCCTTACACATCAAGCTGGGTCTGATGAAGAACTTTGTCAAGGCCATTGACAAAACACAAGCAGCTTTCAAGTACCTCCGTGGAAAATTTCCAAGGTTAAGTGAAGCTAAGATAAAGGAAGCTGTCTTTGTAGGTCCTCAGATTCGTGAACTTCTTCGAGATGATGCATTTGACTATGCACTGCGTGGCAAGGAAAAGACGGCATGGAAAGCCTTCCAGTCAGTGGCAATACATTTTCTCAGAAACAACAAGGCAGACAACTACAGGTTGTTGGTGGAAAACCTCCTCAAGGCATACAAAAGCCTTGGTTGCAACATGTCACTAAAGATACATTTTTTGCACTCTCATCTCGATTTTTTTCCACCGAACTGCGGAGCAGTGAGCGAAGAGCACGGCGAGCGATTTCACCAGGACATTGCAACAATGGAGAAACGCTATCAGGGCAAATGGAGCCCATGAATGCTTGCAGACTATTGCTGGACAGTGACAAGAGATGCTCCATTTAATAAATGCAAGAGACAAGCCACGAAGCGCTGAGTAGACACTGAATAGGACTAAACTATCTACATAATAGTTTTTTGCGTTTTGTTTCATAATACATTTTATTTATATAACCATTTTGGTGATTTTTCAAGTGTTACATAAACAGGACAGGTGAAAAATTATGTAAAGCAACCATAAACACATGAAAAGACCTAGGTTTACAATTTATGATTAAAACTCTACTATCTACACAATATACATAGACATAAAATGTAAAAACTTAAATATCTTAGAAACAGTAGCCAATCAGTTGTTTTAATTGTCATATTTGAATTCAGCACATCAAAATACATAATAAATATCACATTTTATCTCTGAAGCAGATGACTTCTAAAAAATTGTAGACCAGTGTAATTCACCTCTTAGTAAAGTTTTCAGCCCCAAAAGCTAGAGTTGTTAATCAGCCATTTCAGTAATTTTGCCTTGTCATCAGCCCAGCAAGCTGGAGCTGCCAAGCTAGACATCATAGCAACCAGAATGAAGGAGGGTTCCATTGTTGGGCCCTGAACAAAAGATTTTTCTATTTAAATGTGATTTCTGCCCAGAGTTCCATTGAATTCAATGGGGGATTCATGCTCAGAATAAGGACAGGCTTACTCAGTAAATTCTAGACATGGCTGCATTATACACATCTGAACAAAAGTTAGATGGAGAGGGGGAAAACTAACTAGATCACTCAAGGGACTGATAATGGTATATGTGGAGTCTATCCCATATAGGTTACTGATCTCAGTCTGGCTGAGGTCAGCCTTTACCCAAAGTCTTCCCCATCTGATTGCTTTTGGTGGCCTTTCTATATAAGATTCCAGGAATGTCACCTTGTGTGTCACTCTGAAGCCTAAAGTGTTTGAGTCAGTGTGAAGCAATGAGAGCAGCTACAAGCAAAAGTGAGAGCTTTTTTTTTCTTCAGAATATCATCACATCGAATCATCACTGAGTTTCAGTTTGCTATGGCCAATTCTTTAATTCTCCCCCATTTTGACTTTACAAATTAGACCTGTCTGCCAGCACAGGCTTTCAGCCACAATAAGGCATGTATCTATACTAAGCCAAGAATCTTAGACCACTGTGATATCAGAGGTAACTCAACCAACCACCATTCTTTTCTGTAACTAATTTGCAATTAGTGACAATTTCATTGGTTGTAGGAGGAAGACTGCATAGATGGTGGATTAAATGGACCAGCTGCCACGCTCCTGTGACACCACAATCTTTCAGCTATTAGTTTGAAATTAATGGCTCAGCTCTCTTTGTAGTGAAGAGGTGTCCAATTCTAAATTCCATTACCATAACTGTCTCAGAAGCCAAGATGTGAAAGAGCTTAGAGATTGACCTTCCTTGTGAGGGGCAGAGGCATATCACTAGAGAAAAGCATTCATGGCTCTTTTCCAGTGTGTCGATGCTATGGATGAACAGTCAACTGGGCTGTTCAAACTATTAAAAGTAAGAGAGAGAGATGTCACAAATAGAAAAAGATTTTAGCTAAAGCAGCTGAATCTGTGGTGATCGCTTTTTCTTTCCTTTATAAACCACTTTAGATTATGAATAGCTTTTTAGTGATGAAAACTTATTGTTGCACTGAAATATGAAATCACTGTCACACCTGTAGCAATTGGGTTGGAAAATTGTACATATATGCTATATGTAACTGAAGTATAACGAGAAAAATAAAATAGAAAAAAGGGAAAAAAATGGAATTATTGTGTCATATCCTGAAATATACCAACTACACTATTTAGACTGCTGGGAAGACTTCAGTTGGATTGGGATTGCTCAGCACCTCTGAAAATCAGGCCCAACGCGTCTTAAGTTGTCCACTCAAACCCAGAGTCTATTTGTGAAATAATCCTGAATATTTCATTAACTACAGTTTTTTTCATGTAATTAGTTAAAGTATTTGTCTAGTTTTTTCATGTATTTACAGATGTAGAAAGCTGGTTTCAGGTTCTAAGTTTTAGTGAGGTGTTAATGTATTTTGGGAAATACAACTAAGAGAAATTTTGATAGTAATCTTTGGTTTAACAATTCAATAGCAATAAACAGTTTGAGATCTCATGTGTAATTGCTCCTCTTCCCCTGTTGTTCCTGAAATTGGAAGTAATTTGGAATTGGTGAATTGGGTAATTTTTTAATGCCATTTGACTAGTACTGGAAAGGAAAGCAGAGGACTGGAACTCCACTGCATTTTTATTTTTTGGTGCACAAAAAGATTGTGCTTGATTCTTATAATAAAGAAATAGATAATGTGTCTCCAAGATGGTAGTGTATGGCATGAACATCTACATTATTAATCATATTACCCTCTGAATGATAATTATAGGGAAGGGAAGTAAAGAGAGATAGAAAAGAGAAAAAAAATCATACGTTGTCTGAAATCATTCAAAATAAATGTCAGGTCACTTTATCTAGACTTTCTCCCTGTTGTGTATGTATTAAATTCTCCAACAGAAGGATCCATTTTATATTCTTTTACACTGGCACATTAGGATCATATGAAGTTTTGAAATGTTCAGGTACTCTTTCAAAAGAGGCATATTCTTTTCATAGCCCTTGGACAGACTGACAATATCTTGTAATATACTGAACAAATCTTAAGCTAAGTTTATTCAGTTAAGTTAAACCTTACTGATCGAGGGTTAATGCTTTTGGGATACATTATATTAAAAATCCAGTTGGGTGTGTGTTATTGTGGCATTGTACGTACTTTCTCTAGCAGGGATGAGGGATGCTAATGAACTTTAGTTACCAGCCTTTGAAACCTCCCTGAGGCAATATAATACATCTATTAATTCAAACAGGATTTTCCAGAGACCCGCGGACACAGAAAAGACTTCTGGATAAAAACCCTGAGTTTAGGCTGACCTAAGCCCTTTTCTCTGAGACAGCAAATGGACAGGACCCCTGGTCCATTCTTAGGGGAGGACTAGGCCTGCTGAGGTCTCATAGGACTGTATGCTGCTTCTGAGTTGATCTGTGCTCTCTGGGCTAGGTGTGTTTACCCTTCGATCAGATTCACCTTTTCCCAGAAGCTCTCCCATAACTGCTCTGTGTCACCAGCCTAGGGGGAAACACCCACTTCTCTGTGAGTTGGGTCATTTGTATTTTGGCAGACTACCACCTGGCAATTTCCTTGTCCCAACTTTTCTGTTATCACAGGCATTGGAGCTGCATCTTGATTTAAAGAGTCATAGTTACTTTCCAAAAACTTATCAGAAATAGCTTCCTGAAAAATTGGGACCTGTATTGGGGTACTCTTCACCACCCATTTCTCTGTCCCTGAGAAGTCAGCTGTATGACTGCTCCCCACCAGGAGGTCAATTACACAGTTCCTTCTCAAAACCTGGGTCATGGGCTGAATGCCTGGGTGCACAAATGCTGACTCAGCCATTCTGTCCTGGGCATCCTCTCCCAAATGACCAGTGAGGAGACATTCCTGTACCTCCATTATTCCATCCCCTTCCTCCTAAGTCTCATTTCTCTGTGCTCCCTAGGAAGGGTTCTTTCCTTTGTTCAACTGCAAAACTCTGCCAGCTAACACTGGGACAGTTTCCTTAATCGCTGTCCCAATCTCTCCCATTCTCTCCTGCTTCTGTGCCTGAGGGCATGTTGTCTTCTGATGGAAAGGACAGAGTCTCAACCCCTTCTGTACTTGGCAGCACCCTGTTTCCCTGTGTTACAGAGTCACAGGACTCTCCTTCTCTGGGCTCTCCTCTGGGACACATTTCTCTATGCTCCCTAGAGCCAGATTTGTCTCTGGTTCACCTGCAACTTGCTGGCAACTAACAACCTCAACAGTCCAGTCCCTGGCAGGCATTACACCCTTTTCCCTTCCTGATGTGGTGTTGCCTCCAGCTGCATGCAGGAGTTGGTCTCAACCACCCTCCCACCTGGAAGCATGTGGCTTCCCCCTGCTGCAGAAGGATCAAGGAGACTTTCTCTCATTCTCTCAGCAGTTTCTGAGACCTTACCCTTTCCCTCTGGGATCCCAAAATAAAACTCCTTCCCATTGCAGGTAAATACTTTAACCTGAGTTACAAGGAAAAAAGTCTTTGCAAGAAGCAGGGCAACTAGGAGGTGTTCCGCTTCCCCTACAGTCTAAACACTTACCATATGGCCAGGTAACATACTGGCCTTTGGGTCCACACTCTGCTTAACCAGAGAGATCTGTGCTCCTGTATCTTTCTGCCCTAAGCATTCCCTACCATACATTTAGATAACCTTAACATGCTCCATATCTGGTTCTGCAGAGGCTAATCTTGCAAAACCAAGATGATATGTTTCAATTGCTTGGGAGGTTTCTATGTTGAAGACAGAAGAACTAACTTGAGCTATTGGTTGCCTGATTCCTCCTAGCACAGGGCATTTATTCCTCAGGTGATCAGCGGGATTACACTGATAGCACCTTTTGGGCTCTTCTGCTTTTACAGGAAAGTTGGGATAGGAGTAGAGGGATGTTTTTGGGTAGGAGAATGTTTAGGCTACCAACCTCCTTCTCTCTTCCCAGGGGAAAAATGGGATCCTCCCTTCCTACCAGTTTTAAACCCCTCTTTCTCTGGCCTGCCCTCAATAGATGTCTGAGTCTGTTCAAAGGCATCAGATAAAAAAGCCATCTCATCTAGTCTTTACATCTTTATCCCATAGACACTGCTTTACTCCGGCCTTACATATGCTTAGGAAATGCTCTTGAGCAGCAAGATCAAGCATTTCTTAAAAACTTGCCACCTCTTTACCCATCACCCATTTTCCCAACAAATCTTTCATTTTGTTTACATAGTCCCCATTACTGAAACCAATATCCCTCTTCAGATTCCTAAATTTTAATTCTATATGTTTCAGGCATAATCTGAAAATGTCACAAAACAGTATTTTTAAATTTACAATAGCCTAAAGCATCTTCAATAGGCATTCCATTTAATACATTTTGAGCTTTACCAGTTAATTTCATAATCAGGGTAGGAACTCTCTTATCATCAGGGATTTCATGTATTGTAGGCTGCCTTTCGAATGTAATCAGATATTCAGCAATATTGTCCTCCTCACTGTATGCAGGACATAAGTGTTCCCATTTGAGAATTTTTGGAGTGATGGGAGTTGTTGGGGTTGGGGGCCTCTGGTTCTGCTTCCCTAGCAGATCCAGTTGGTGTTTTCGCTCTCTTTCCCTCCCCTTTATCGCCAAGTCTTTCAGTTGCAATAATCTCTGGTGTTCCCTCTCCTTTTCTGGAAACTGCAGCCTTAAAAGCTCCAACTTCGCAATCACTTCACTGCTTTCACTCATTTTCCTGCTTTTCTGTTCCTACTCTCCTTTCCCAAAATAAGCAAACAGAAAATAAGAAAACTGTCACCTCCTCTTAACTCTTCTTAGCCACTGCACTTAAAACTCACTTAAAATCACAAATATCAGTGCTTAGAGTGTGAACATCACTTGGAGTAGCAAGCTGCGCATACACTCTGCTCCCTGCACTATTGTGACGGTCCATTGGTGTTATCTAGACCGGTGATCTGCTAGGTCACTCCAATTCTTGACTCTGGGATCCAGCCTTACCCTGCTCTGCTGTGAGAACCCCCACTCCTGGGCTGTTCACACACAGCCTCTAGCATGTAAGCTGCTCCCAGCTACGTGAGTGAGCACTTTTGGCCAGCTGCTGCTTGGATTGTGCAACCGAATGACACTGGCCAATACCTCTGGTCCCAGACGCAACCCTAGGAACCTCCATCTTGCAGTGTCCAGTTATGCCCGGTGGACTCTGCAAGCTTATAAACTTTTTAGCAATAGTGAATGATTGACTACATTAGACAGCATGGCAATTCTGATGAAAAATTATCTGACACTTTAAATCTCTGTAAGTTTAACGTAACAGGTGAAGAGTGTCTAACGGGGGTGTTATATCTGTGGAATCTCAGTTTTATTAGGAGATTATAATGCAAGCAATTGACTGCCATGTGGAGTATGTGCTAAATGATATCTTGAATGATAATGATGGTTCACACTTGGCAGACTGAGAGTGTTGCGATCAATTTATATTTCCACAGAAACTGGAATGCATGAGTTACATCCAGATGGCACTGGCACCACAGTGTGATGGAACTGCAGAAGTCAGCACTGCCTAGCAACTTACCAAGGATTTAGTATCAAAAAGGTTTAGCAGTTTCATCATCAACATAGCCAGAAATCTGAATTCCAATTCCCAACTTCCCCAAATGACCTAGCAGGTTTCCAAGGGGGACATGTGATTTTGGGTGCCCAGCTTGACAAACTGAATGGATCTAATGTCAGAGGATAGCTGCTTAATATTTTCTGTTAATCAGGTTCCCTTAAAGTGTCTTGAATTGGGTGACACTTAGGCCTGGTGTACACTACGCTGTAAAGTCAAAGTTATGCTCGTTAAATCAATCCTCTCATTTAGCTGTCCTCACTACGATGCCATTTAGGTCGACCTAAGATGGTCTTTAAATCAGTTTCTGAACTCCTTCCCAACAAGGGGAGTAGCGCTGAAATTGATGTATCTGGGTCAAACTAGCGTTCGTGAGGATGCAATTCGATGTTACCGGTCTCTGGGAGCTATCCCAGTGTGCTCCAGTGTGACTGCTCTGGACAGCTCTCTGAACGCGGATGCACTGGCCAGTTAGACAGGAAGAGCCTGGGAACTTTTGAATCTCACTTCCTCTTTGGCCAGTGTGGCGATATCTCCTGCACAGCTCACGATGCAGAGCCCACCAGCAGAGGAGACCATACAGTCCCAGAATCAAAAAAAGGGCCCCAGCATGGACTGCAAGAGAGGTGCTGGATCTGATCGCCATATGGGGAGACAAATCCATGCCGGCAGAACTGCGATCAAAAAAAAAAAAGAAAGACAGAAATGCCAATACGTATGCCAAAGTCTCCAAGGGCCTGATGTAGACAGGCCACATCAAGGATGCACAATAGTGCCATGTTAAAATTGAGGAGTTGAGGCAAGCCTATCAGAAAACCAAAGAAGCTAATGGACGCTCCGGGTCACAGACCAAGACATGTCGCTTCTACATTGAGCTGCATGCCATCCTAGGGGGGTGCACCACAACTACCCCACCAATGTCTGTGGACTCCACCCATGGGTGATTGTCAGCATGGCAGAGGATTTGCTGGATGAGGAAGATGAGGTGGAGGAGGACTATGACAGCGAGGAGTCTACCGAACAAGCAGGTGGAAACACCTATCTCCCTGAAAGCCAAGAGCAGTTCATCACCCTGGAGCCTGTAACCTCCCAACCCTCCCAGGACAGTATCCCGGATGGGGAAGGTGTGCAAGGCAACCCTGGTGAGATGTCCCTTGGTCAATGGAGTGCCTGCTTGACAAGCTATATTTTTTAATGATTACTGTGCCCTCAGGACTTGGGGTGCAAGAGGGTTTGCAAGAGTGTCTCTGTCTTTAAAGAAATCCTCCCAGAAGTTCCCTGAGATTGTTTGGGTTTTTTTGTGGGGAAGGGTTGAATCTGGATGGCCAGCAGCATCTGGGACTGTTGGCCCATGGGTTCTCTGACCGTGATGGGGGAGTGGGGCACTGATGCCAGTAACCATCTGGCTAGCAGGGATCTTCCCCAATACCATGTGCTGGGGGGGTGGGGTGCAACTCTCATCACAGAGAACTTTATTTTTTAAAAAAAATACCACTCTCCCTTTTTTTCATCCGACAACTGAAACTGTTTCCAGCTTCCCCCTCTCATCTGAGTCCCACAGGCTTGTACAGATAAGAGGGCAAAAACACACGTGGGATGAGATGTTCACAGAGATCATGAAGTCCTCCCGCACAGAGAGAGCAGAACTTTGGGCTTGGAGACAGTCAATGCTGGACTGCTGGAAACCAGAAACTCAGCATGAGGAAAGAAGGGACGAGTGGGAGCAGAGAAGGGACAAAAGGGAACAACGGAGGGATGAGAGAGAGGAGAGAAGGCAGGAAGCACTGCTCCATCTTCTGGAGGATCAAACCAACAAGCTCCAGCATCTGGTGGAGCTGCAGGAAAGGCAGCTGGAGCAAAGACCGCCACTGCAGCCCCTCTGTAATCATGCCCTCCCCTCCCAAGTTCCCTAGCCTCATCACCAGCACTCCAAAGAATGCAGGGGGGTAGAGTTTGGGAACCTTGCCACTCCACCCCAAAGGACAGCCCAGCACTGGAAAGGTGGCACTCCCAAAGTTGTGACTTGTTGTGTGTTCTTGTCCTCCCGTCACCTGCCACCCCACACGGTGCTTACCCTCTCACCCACCCTTTCCAGTGCTACATTTGCACCAATCCCCCCATTTCTGTGACTCCTTAATAAAGAATCAACAGAGTCCTGTGGCACCTTAAAGACTAACAAAAGTATTGAAGCATAAGCTTTTGTGGGCTAATATCCACTTTGTCGGATGAAAGACGAGAGAAGAGATGCCACGCAGCGGGAGATGCAGAAGCCACCAGACTTGATGTACTCTTTACGCGTGCCTGGAGCACAGTAGGATAGCAACCGCAGGGCGAGTGATGCTGATGCCACCAGAATAGATATTCTGGCCAACCAATGGGAGGACCTTCAGGTAGACTTCTCCAGGCAATCCATGGAAAAGGGCAGAGCTGGCAGCAGAAGTGTTCAACTAAGGAAGAAAGGAGAAAGACGAGAGAAGAGATGCCACTTGGCGGGAGATGCAGAGGCCATCAGACTTGATGTGGTTTCAGGATTGCCTGGAGTATAATAGGATAGCAGCCGGAGGATGAGAGATGCTGATGCGAAGAGAATAGAAATTCCGGCTTACCAATGAGAGGATCTCTAATGTGGTTTCATAGTGGTAGGAGAGCAGAATTCTAGCAGGAGCGGTGGCTGGCTGACCACCACTGTGTCTGCTGAAAGCAGTATGTCATCTGCAGGCCTGAAAGGTGCAAAATGGCTGTCTTCCACACCTTGCACGGAGAGAGGGGCGAGTGATGGGAAGCATGAACAAAAATGAGACTGTTTTTGCCCCAGTCATGCAATGCCAGCTTTACCCAGAATTCCAAGGGGGCGCGGGGACCATGGGCACTGTGGGATACCTACCCACAGTGCGCCACTCTGAGAGTCGATGCTAGCTGTGGAATTATGAATGCAATCCACTGAATTCTTGGCTTTCATTTTAAACAATATATAACTGATATGCCTTGTCAACAAAGCATTTGCTAGCAGTCATGCTACAGCAATAGAGGCCAATAACCATGGCTTCTCTGTTACCACTATTAACAATTGGTGTGTGCTGACTTTAATGGGGACCAGTTCATCATGGGTGCATGAGAGGGACCAGAATTCTTGAAACAACTGAGTGCTGAGAGCTTGGAACCAAAACAAGACACATGAATCCTGCATATAATTGTGAAGATTAAATTGGTGCTAAACACTCAGCTAACAGATTTGGATGTCCTAGGTAAGTACTCACATTCGAAAACAGATCCATTTATCCTGGCTCCTACATTATTTTAATAGGTTTGTACATAACAGATTTGTTCTTGGAAGACCTTAATTATTATTTTGTTTGTTTGTCCAGTGTAACTTGTCAATGGAAAGTCATTCGTACTTGGATGGGGGAAAATTCTGAATGCTTTGTTCCTGTTTATGTGAATGGGGTCCCTCTGAATACTTTAAAGGCTGAATCCTGCCTTGTAAGTATAAGCAAATCCCTTCCGAATGTTAGTGACTTTTCCATACAGTTAAACCGATATCACGTCACAGCACAATTATGACCATTTCACCTTATTTTTTGGAAGTTCAGTCTGGGAAACCAATATTTTGGTGAATTATTCTTCAGTATCTGAAATGCTGGTTGGTTAATCCTGGAAGTTGATGTTATTTTTGAAGGTACAATATGTTTGAGTGCTGTAACTTTATGCAACTGCTATCTACTATCCAGAAACCACTTCATCCATGTAAGCGTCAGAGCTAGATGACTTAGAGGGAATGGAATTCTTTGTCCCCCCCTCACCCCCGCAATACGAGAATAGGGAAATTAGCTTCTCAGTCTTCATTTAAATTAATTATAACTTGTTTATCCATAACTCTAGGCAGTGTGTGTCTTGACTTATTTTAAGTTGATGCTCTGATTTTATGAATGACTATAGCTTGTTAATGTGCCTGTATTTTTGAAAGAACATATCACTTATGAAAGATACCCTGAAAAAACATTGGTCACCCTAAGTTGATAGGATGTGGATTCTATCTAATTTTGAGAACCATAATTAAACTAAGGGGAATGAGTGATATTGTCCATGGGTCTGGCTTTGCTCTGGGTTTATCAACTGTAGATTTGAAACCTTGTGTAGAATTGGTGTTGCATGATGGGACTGCCCTTGTGGTACTGGACTAGACTGGTGTGACAAATTGGGGTGGGGGTGCTCTTTGGCAGTCACTAATACTAGATCCAGATTTGACACTAGCGTGGTGGATCTATACCATAAGTACAAGTGGACATTTCACTCTGGGCAAAAGGGAGAAGGCCCTTTTTAATATTCACCTAACTGCTTACTTCTAAGAATTGTTAAGATACCACGCTGAAGTGATTAGCCTTAACGGCTCTAACCCAAGCCTGCACAACATGCGGCCCGGGGGCCACATGCAGCCCACACGGGCTCACTGTGCGGCCTGCGGGGAGTGAGGAGGGGTGGGGCAAGCCAAGCAATGGGGTGGGGGGAAGTGGATGGGGGCGGGGCAAGGGTGGGGCTTTTTGGCCCACAGCTGGGTTTTTTTCAGTAATATGGCCCTCGCTGCTTTCCGAGTTGTGCAGGCCTGCTCTAACCCTCTCTGGCGGGGAGTTTTGAACAAGAAGGAACCAGGCTGAGAGCCACAGACAAAGGAGCATCTGAGCTGGCTAGGAGGGTGTAAATGGATTCAGTTCTATTCTAGTGTGTTAAAAGGAAGAGCCTATCTACTTTAGCCTGTAGTCAAACATGAGTTTAGAAAAAGACTAAATATACGTGTCATCTATTTTAATATTTTTATCTAAAGGTTTATTCCAATTACTAATTTAAAATATTTGGTTGTAAGAAGGCTGTAGGTCAGTCTCATTGGTCACAGATTTCCAAAGGGAGGAAATGCAGGTGACCCACACCTAGATGAGCCTGAAGAGGGGATTAGCAGTTGGTATACAAGGAACAGTGTACGTGGGTCATGGTGTAAGAATGGAAGAAACGTGAAAATCCATACCAAGACAGGTAATGGCAAGAGGATGAACATCTGGGCCAGTGTGCTCTCAGAGATCAGAAAGGGGACACAGAACGCTAACCCTGTAATAGTGATTGGATTAGGCTGGCAGTGGCAGAGCTGACTTATGGAACTAAGTAGCAGCAGATCAGCAGTGGACTTGGTGGTACCTTCTTCACTGGACTGAAACAGTCAGGCAGAAGAGAGTCACCCCTGGAAGTCCACTCAGCTACCACCAAGTTAATCTGTATAAGCATTAGCCATCTGGTTTTCTTTTTTTATTTTAGAAAATGTCCCCTAGACATATTGAACCCATCCCTGTTTACTGCCATTGACACCTGCAGAAGGATCATATCTAACTCACCCACCATTGAATTGTAGCTGGGCACCAATGTCTGATACTATATGTCAACACTACCCCATCATGTTGGGACACAAAGTGAAGAAGGCCACTGTAACCAAATGAAATTACAGGAAATAATTTAGGTAGCAAGAGTACAACTAACCCCACAAAAAATTAACAAGGAGAGTGGTAGCAACCACCTCTTTCATGTGAAAAAAGACATGGGCTCATTGATGAAGACAAGTGGCTGATAGGATGGCATGATACAAAGATTCTTGCAAAAGATGGCACTCTCCTTTAAAAACATGTCAAGCTATTGTTTCAGTAATATGAGCAGAGACTATCCCAAGATAAAATACCAACTCCAATTCCTGAAGGAGCCCGCATTTCTTTTGGAGATCTCCTTTTCAAATGTTGACCCAGCCCCAAGCCTATATAACTTACAGCATTGAACAATAGCCTAGCAAGAAGTGATATAGCTGGAGGCACACTCATCCATCAGAGATATGAAAAGAGCAATACAGTGACTAGCAGGTTGTAAATATCTAAGGAAAGAATACCATAGTTATCAAGATACTCTCTGTTTTAGAAAGTAGCTCAGCTATTTAAATTGTAGTGTCTACCTATTCCAGAATATAAATTTGTAAATTCTCCTTTAGCGTGGCAAATAAAAGACATAGTTACAACAAAGAAACATTTATTTAATAACTCCTGTTATAGCTAAGCATATAGATCTGCTCTGGCCAGTGAATAAAGAGTCCTGTAGATTTTTCAAGTCAACTGAAAGTTATATTGCTGACTGAAGGTTAATTTAGGCAGTAAATTCTTCAAGGTACAGTTTAGAGATAGGTTAATGATCAATTAGAACACTACATATTATTCATTTCTAAAAACACAGAAGTATTGTTTGTCTATTTGTTTACTATGGATGAACCTGAGCTTTGAAACTTAATTCTGGATCCAGGATGGAGTTCAGGATGTTTGGATCCAGGATGGAGTTCAGGATGTTTGGATCCAGGACTTCTGTTCAGCCCATTCTATGGAGAGAAGATCATGTATGAAATTCAGCTTCAGAACTGTGTTTGGATTTCTAACTCTGGGGATGTTCAGATAGATGGTTTTGGTTCTGACCAGTTTCTAATATTTACCCAGAAAGTATTTAGGTCAATAAAGCTGTCCAGAATTTGGACAAGTACAAAAAGTAAGAAATATTCTTCTTGTAATATTATAATTTATTTAATTTCTGACAAAAAAAATAGCTGTATCAGTCTTGCTAAAATAATGAATTCCACCAGCCTGTTTGTTAAAACTAACAGCTTTGTGATAAGGCATATGGGTTTTTTAATCTTCTCCATCACAGAATGTGGGTTTGGCCAACTCCTGCAGTAAGTAGCATATATGTGAACTTTGTAACATCCTTGACAATGATGCAACATAAATAAGAAAACAAACTCCCCTGAATTGTATGCATCTGAAGCAGCAGTGATTTTGATTGATTGATTCTTTGTTTGTTTGCAAAGCAGTTCTATTTGTGAGAGTCAAAGACATATGTCACAACTATGCTACTTAATTTATTCAGGAGAATTCAGCAAATGCCTTTTTGGCATTGAGCTCTTTTTTTTAATTCTTTTTTAATATTCACAAAATGAGATGCCTCACAAGCCTGGGCAATTAGAAAGCTCAGTTAGATGGTGAAAATTAAAGGGCAGGAAAAGTTTGATGTATTGAATATAAGTTTTATTCATGAAAAGTTAGAGACAATTTGGGGGGAAAGTGGCTGTGCAAATGACTGCAGTTTCAGGGTAGTTTGAGCTTCATGCATCTGTCTGGTTTGTTCCAGAAGCCCATGGGATATATTGTCTGGAAGATATGGAGCTTCTTATTACATAAATACACGTGTATGTCAGTACATCACAAGCATGCTTCTTATGCTCATAAAATAATGTTAAGTGGTAGTATAAAACACACACTGTTCCTTCTGTCAATGATCTTTAATATTCTGTTACCACCACTTTTATTTCCCTCTGGTATTCTGGCCAGTCATTAGAGATTAAAAGGGCTAAATCTTTCAATAATTTCACAACTGTAGTGCAGCTATGTGCTACATGTTGTAATACTACTCACTGCCACTAGGAGATGGCTGCTGAGGCTGGAACTGCTCCAGACCCTGACTACAGGCTACCCCATTGTCAATGGAGCACTGTTGGCATTGCAATGAATTCTCAGCTGCCTGCAGTCTGAGGAGGCCTAAAGTAGGACTACAGCATCTTGTGGGGCTAGCATCACAGAAGCAGCATCCAGAGATGTCTGTGTCTGCTCTTGCTTTTCCAGAACAGCTGCAAGAATGGGCCTGTTTTAGGCCTAGTGGTGTGTGCCATGTGCAAGGGAATGAGTTCAAGGACTTGTGTGTCTGGAGAAAGAGTGCTCAGAAAAGAGAGCTGGTAAGGGTTCGCTGTTTGGGGGCTAGGTGGGTGCTGGGGATCAGACAAGGTTCTGGCTGCAAAACGCTTTCAGTATAAATACCCTCATGACACTTTGGATATTGTTACCATCAATGGTCAAGAAAGAGAGATTCCTTCTTTAAAACTTGTGGCCAACCCTGGTGTATCCCATGTGTCTGTGTCCTGGTTTGGATCGTGTTGCATTTTTCCTAACAGTGCCAGCAATCTGGGGCAAACACACTTCTCTGTGCTGCCCAGTTTAGCTGGTGCTAGCTCAAGACTATTGACATGGAGTCAAACCATCTCAGTGCCTAAACGAATCCTGCTGCCATGTAGAATCCATAGCCAGCATTCTGCAGTTAACAGGTTAATACTTCATTCTGGGCAGTGAATACCATACAGCCGGTGTGCTCAGCTGTCTTCCTGGGGACTCTGCTAAAACCAGTGTCCCAGCTCAAATCAAATCCTGATGAATTAAAGCCCTTGATGTCTTGAATGTTACTGGATTTCATAATAAGAAAAAAAAGGCAAGATATTATTTCAGAGCCTTTTATGGTGGTTCATCTGGGAAATTATCTGGGAGTAGATAATTTAATGCTAACGCTCACTTTAACCAGCAGCAAAGGCTGCAATATGACATGCCAACCTTTTTTTTTCCTCACAAGAAATGGGTTTTACTTTTTTACTTGACATGTATACGTGTGGCTGCCAAAGCTAACAATAGCTAACGACAGGGTCACCAACTTATTTCTTAGTGGTGAGGCATACCACGAAGTTTGAATTTTAGACAAAATCTGTTTGACACATGGAGTAAAATGTATACATAGTACGGTTTGATTATCTATATCTCAGAGGGCAGGTCCTCAGCTGGGGTAGTTGGAATAGCATCACAGATGTCAAGGAATAGAGTCAAACAATGATGACAGGCCCTGGTAACAAAGTGACACTTATGGAAGAGCCATTCAGGAAAGGGTACAGCAACAGGAGAGTGACAGAGTATGAATTTGCACGTGTTGTAAGCAAGATTGAAGAGAACAAAGTGAAACTAGTCCAGGAAATCTAAATGACAGAGTTTCAATGGACTTTAGGGATAGGAAGAGTATGTCTTAAATCTTCGGTAAAGGGAATAACTCATGACTTTAGATATCTGGACCAACCCCTCAGCAGCTGTAAAGCAGAAAAGATCAATAGATGTCAATGCTTATTATGATTTTTCTTCTCTAATGTTATGCCCCATTTACTCTCACCACCTCTTCCATGTCCCTTCTACCTTTCAGGGACCTGATCCTTCCATCAGTTGTACAAGAGCAATTCCGGTTGACCTCAATGGCTGGGAAGCTAAATTATCTTTTTTTCTTTTTTGTCTGCAATACTTCTATTCAAAGAGTATTCCATCATCCATTGGCCAGATTCACAAATTCTCTGCTGCTTATGCTCCCTGCACTGTCACTTAGCCATGCTATTCCCAACCCACACGAGCACTAAAGGGTCGTGTTTTATGAAATGCAAACTAACAAAAAGTGTATTTCAATGGGGAAATTGCAAATGGAACATATTCCATTTTTATTACAAAATTCTTCAACACCTGTTCGCCTCATCAATTCTCCTTCAATTTATGGTTGTTGTCCAGAGCATAACTGAGCCCAATGGTATTCTAAGGGTTGGTCTTCATTAGCGTGGGGGATCGACTGTAGATATGCAATTTCAGCTATGTTAATAACATAGCTGAAATTGGCGTATCTACAGCTGACTTACCTGCCATCCTCACGGTGGCGGTGGTTGGTGGCACGCTCTCCCATCGACTCCAGCTTGCACCTTTTGGCGACCTGAGTTACAGAGTCGACGGGGGCGCCGCTAGCGATCAATTTATTGCGTCTTGACGAGACGCAATAAATCGATCGCCATAAGATCGACCTCTCCCGGCTCTAGTGAAGACAAGCCCTAAGATACAGCTAGTAACGGAAAACTGGATGGAGTGAATTAGAACTAAATACATTTTGCTATTAAAATTACCCCTAGGCTTAATGTGTACTATTTTCCCCATATCTCATGACAAATAGTAGTATGAAGTACATTGCCAAAGAAGTTTCAAAACCTGAACTAACTCCATTTTCTTCATGTCAGAAAGCACTGCTAAATCATTGCCATTACCTTCATGCAGGCAGGTCCATGGTGTGGAAACTAGACCTATATTATAGAGAAATAATTGAAATTGTAAGGCTAACTGCAGATTCTACAGCATCAAATCTTCTAGCTGTAAGTGGGAGGTAAAGGAAATGAATAAGTCACTTTAATACACCTGCAGATCTTTTATTTCTGTCTAACGCTTTCTTAGGCATTGAATAGTTCATAATAGAGAACATTTTAATTTACTGGCATCATTCATGGTTTTGACGTAATGTGCTGTGTGTTCCAAGAAAAACTTTGATATAAGTGTTCTCTTCTCCATCTTTAACACCCTGTGGCACAAAAGCAAAGTCAAGAAGATCATTTCATAGCAGAGAAGTAATTTAATTTTGACAATGAAATGCAGGAAAGCCTGTTTTGGCTTTCAGTTAATTTTATTGACAAGGTTTAAACGTCAGCTAAGATGAGGAAAATAGGAAGGACATAGGGCTTAACCTAGACCTCACTACATGACCAGTGTTCAAGACAGCATATGGAATCTGTTCCTCCGGAAAGCTTATTTTATAAGTCAGACAGTATTGAGCATAAATCAAATGCAATATATAGATGCATGAGTTTTGCAAAATTACTACATCAGGGTAAAGGCTTGGCAAATGGATTTTTTTGCCTGGCCTGGTGCATTTTTTGTGCTATTCTGAAAAATTGAAATAAACCCTGAAGATGAATCATATCCTGGTGTGTCTTGGTATTTGGCAAGGCCTTATTGCTATGGGTTGGTCCTGTTGAGTCATCATTGCTTGAGAGGAAACGTATTTCCCCCCACCTAGTCTTACTCAGACTTCTCTAGGGGCTTTAAAACGTATATACAAAGATGGAATTCACCCCAGTGCAGATGTTTTCTTTCTTTCTTTCTTTCTTTGCACAAACAAGATGCTGACATTCTGCACAGGGTGAATTTCACCCTTGGGCATAAGCAGCTGGATCCTTTTTCTCTACTCCCACCTCCTTTTTTTAAATCTTCATGTGTCAATTTTGGCAGGTGAGGACAAAGAAACAACCCACTACTAAGGAAAGCAGGAGACTGGGGGAAAAGATTGCTAGGTTCTGTTTCAGAGTAGTAGCCGTGTTAGTCTGTATCCACAAAAAGAACAAGGAGTACTTGTGGCATCTTAGAGACTAACCAATTTATTTGGGCATACACTTTTGTGAGCTTGAACCCACTTCATCAGGTTCTGTTGTTAGCCATGCCACTGCCTCACTGTGTGAGATTGGACAAGCTCACTGTGCTTGAGTCTGCCCATGTGTATACGGGGATTAACATGTATCTGACGCAGAGGAATGTCGTGAGGCTAATGATTGCTTGTAGAATCTCAGCTGAAAAATGTAAGGTGAGTGAGAAATGCAATAAATCCCAGAAAAACTAGAGTTCACTGAGAGCTTAATGGCCCACTCTTTCCAATTTTTCAAAGTTTAGTTACTTTTAGTGTTTCGACTTTGTAATACATTTCCTAAGTTCAGTCACCCTCTAAAGCAATGAAGTTTGGTATCTGTGATGTAAGGTCTGTAATAGGAGCAATGGAGACACACATGTTCTAGCAGTAGTGAGTGTTAAACAGAACAGTGCATTTGGAAGTCACACAGTATTCTTGGACAAACCAAAGGAGAAAAGGCAGGAAACATAATTGATTCATGTGGCCAAGTATTCCTACACTCATTTGCTTTTAATATCATCTAATTAGGATTCAGCTAAAGGCCATTCTCAATTTTAATTGCAATATAATTTGAGATACTCAGAAGTGGTTTGAGATGTTATATAAATGCAAATAATTATGTCTGGTTCAACCACAAGTTGTTGGGCTCAGTAAAAGAGCTACTAGATAAATATAAATTGCCTGTGGCATAATGAGGTCAAACTAAATGATCGTAATGGTTAAAATCAATGACCTCAGTGTTATAATATTTAATAGTGATGTAAATATCAGGATTTGGTAAGATTATTAAATTAAAAGACGGTAAATTTAGGCTTAATTTAGACACAATTCCATGGCACTTGTCTGAATGCCCATTTCTTTGTGCAATATATAGCAAGACACCTGTGTGGCTGGACATAGACAAGAACTAGGTCAGTTTGACCATAACACTGGAAGCTAAGTGAGTTGAGATAATGAGAGCATAAATCAAACCTTAAACTTCAGGGAGTTTCATGCCACCTTCACAGGGGTTAGGAAGGATTTTCCACCCATATGCAGCATTGCACAGATGCATTAAGTCTTAAGGTTTTTTTTCTTGTAGCATGAGGTATTGGCCAAATCCAATGGTAGGATTCTACATCAGAGACGGGATAGTAATCTGATCCAGCAGGGCAATTTATACATTCCATTTCAACTTCATCTCTAATAATGTTATAGTATATAGGCATGCCATTCACTAAATAAGCCAAAGAAATTTTTTTTTCCTACTTGGATTAAAGGACACTGCTCTCATCAGGTAAACTGCCATGTTTATTCGGAGCAGCGTGGACAATTGACAGACAAAAGTAATTGGAGAGGTTCTCTGACAGGTTTGAAGGATCCAGGAGAATAATCTAATGTCTCTAAAAGAGGAAACAGATAGAGCAATGCTGGCATGTCCTGCTCTCTCAATAATAGGGCCTTTACAGGAATCAGTAATCAGGTCATTCACTGAACCTAACTGTGAGTAAATGGAGCTGCCCACTGCTGTCTTGCAGCTTGCAGGGAGGCCATGTCATTTAGGCCTTGTCTATGCTACAGGGGTAAGTTGACCTAAGTTATGCAACTCCAGCTACGTGAATAACATAGCTAGAGTCGAAGAGGCTTAGGTTGACTTACTGCAGTGTCTTACCTTACGCTTCTCATTCCAGTGGAGTACTGGAGTCAACAGCAGAGTGATCTGTGGTCAATTTAGCAGGTCTTCACTAGACCCACTAAATCAGCCTCCCATGCATCAATCACAGATGCATCAGGTAACTGTAGAATGCCCTCAGACACTGGAGGTAGCATCCCAAGAGTTCTCATGGAAAAGAGCTGTGTCCAACTTTAGTGGTGAAACACTGAACCAGCTGCCTTTTACCTACTTTTAGGCATCACACCTCAACATTAGGCCCTGAAGGGGAACAAAACTTCCCTGTGAACAGGAGAATAATTTAGACTTTCCTTGGCTTGGAATTAATGGCTCCTTCAAATTCTATGATGGACAAGTTTCCCCATGGTTTTGACCCTAACTTTATTTTTTATTTTTTGGGTTTCAAACGGGATACTCTATGAAATCAGGGTGTGTGAAATGAAAACTAAAATGTGTTTATATGGACATCAACTTCTTGGCTGAGTTATATATATCCATAGGGAATTCCCTGTGTTTTGAGGAAGCAGAATGGTCCTACTGACTCCTCAGTGGCTGTGATGAAAACAAAACTGAGTCCAAGCACCAGCATTCGATGTCTCTTGAGAAACAACTGAGTCAGTGACCCTCAGAAACACCTGGACTTGAGCTGTGGAAATTCTGCTGGGATCAGACAGTGGGGAAAAGACTGAGAAGGTTCTTACAGCTGGCTCTCTTTCTGTATCAGCAAATTAGGCTTTGAAAATAAACATTCAGCAGGAGAGTTTATCTACAGCTATTCCATGATGGTTTCAGAATCTGGAGAGAGATTGTTCTCTACCATGCATATACAAGGCCTCCTGATCTGTAATAATCATCCAATTAAGTAGTGAACCCTTAAAATTTGTGGGGTTTTTTAGAAATTTTAAACTACTTCCCTCCATTTGACAACAAAGTCATTTTTCAATATAATTAAAGTGTCATTTTGATAAATAATTCAATCAGCCTCCTCCCACCTATGAATAGTTTTTCCCTGTAATTGTTCTTATTCTATTGAATTAAAACTATTCAAGACAGAATAACAGGTATTTAAGCAACAAAAATGAATAGGCCTTATTTACAATTCTCCTGCAATCCATTAACTGAGACAGCGTAATACAAATTTCACTCCTCTGCTCTCAGTCCCTGTTTACTAACTAAATGCTAGACTAGAGACCGAATGGCCTCTAGTCCATTCACAGCCCTATATCATGCCCATTATGTTTTCTCCCCACACCTTGACTTCTCACCACCTCTCTCCCTATCACCCACTGGCTCCCAGTCCCCCACTCTCTATTTTTCTCACAAGTTTTAGTCCCAATCTTCTTGACCAGCAAGTTTTAGTTTCTTCTTCTACCGGGGTGAAAGTAAATCAAGCTTCTTACCGGTACGGGGTCTGGGCTGGAGTCAGCTCTGCCCCCTGGAAGGGGCGGGGCCTCGGGCAGAAGGGGGCGGGGCTGGAGGACGGGTCAGACCCAAACCCAGCACAGCCCCCATACCAGTAAGCGGCCTCTCCCTCATTCCCCTCCTTAGCCCAACCCCACCTCCCCTGCTGGGGGCTCCGCAGCAGTTTAAAGGACCTGGGTTGGTAGCAGTGGCCCAGCTCCAGGCTCTTTAAATAGCTACAGGAGCCCCGCTGCAGCCTCCCCAGGGCTCCGGCAGCAGGGCTCCGCGGGGACGAGAGCTCCATTGTTGGAACCGTAGGGAAGTGGTGGCGGGGCCCCGACAGCTATTTAAAGAGCCCGAGGCTGGGCCTCCGCTACTGCCCCAGGCCCTGCCACCGGAGCCCGCCGCAGTGCCCTCCCCCCGGGGCTCCCGCAGTGGGAGCTCTGGCAGCAGTTTAAAGGGCCCGGGGCTCCAGCCGCTACTGGGAACCCAAGGCCCTTTACATTGCGCCTGGGGAAGCCGATTTGCCCCGGTACGGCGCACTGGCTCTTGCTGGTACGCCGAACCGGGGCGTACCGGCTTACTTTCACCTCTGTCTTCTACTCATTTGCCAGCTTCCAGTCCAGTCTCCGTGTTCAAATCCACTCCCCTGTCAGGTCCAGATCTTGCCACCTCTATTTCCTCTTCTGTTCTCTGAGCCAGGCTCCCTGCTCTTACTTCCAGGGGATTCCCCCAGCCCAAGCAACCCAGAGCTGCAATTGCAGGGAAATTCCAGCTCAGCCCCGGGCTTGAAGCATGTGTAGTATGAACTCACTCTTTGGGGAATTTTGCTGCAAAGCTCCAGCAAGTCTTTAATGAAGGTGTGTAAACTGCAGGGGGTTTTTTTTCCCCAAAGACTTATAACTTGACCAGATTTGGGTGGAGTTTCACAGGCATGACAAAAGGTGTATTCTTAACACAAAAGCCACCCCATACCAAATTTCAAGACAGCATGGGGGCAGTAGAGCATCTCAAGGAGCTTGTCCAAATCTTTAAATGTAGGGGAACCAACGTATTTGTTCCTAGCCCCATTCTTGGAAGTAGATTAACCATTTTGGCTCAGATTGAAAACAAACCCCAAAACAAAATAATCCTGAGTTAGACATACAACATGTAAAATTTTAGCCCAAATGGTTTAAGTCTTACAAAGTTATAAGCCAGTGAAGAGAGGGTCTTATAATGGGAAGTATAAAACACCCTTAATAATAAATGAGGCTCTCAACCTACTTATAAGTTACACATACATTTATCAACTGAATTTACACACAGTGGAGTAAGGATAGTGGAGTGTCTTGTCTGATGTAGTCCCATATTTATATATACATAGTATATATAATTCTCAAACTACTGTTTTCATTCTTACTGATTCTTATCTAGCTATTTCTTTGAAGTTATGCTGAAGGTTGGCTGAAAAAAATAAAGTAATACAATCAGGTAACTCTGATCAGAAAGACTTTTTTTCAAAATTGCTCTTCTGAAGGAAAAATTTAAATAATAAAATGACAGTATGCAACCCATTTAAAAAAACAAACAAACATGCAGTTTCCTCCTGCCAACATCCTCAACTGAATTTGCAAAGCAGATCATACATTAAAAGGATATCAATCTTGTACCTGTAACTGTCTCATAAACTGAGTACACTTTTGACAATTTGAATTAATGCAGATGGATTGCAAAAACATGCAGTCCTTGAATCTGATGAGGCAAGAACTGAAGTGAAGAATATTCTTCACTACTTTCACTTGGATTGATTTCAGACTTCTCAAAGTGCATCTACTGAGTTTTAAAAAAAAGAATAGATGATAAGTGGATGTCACTTAACACCAGACTGAAACTGTCTTCAGTGGTGCTGGAACAATTTGTACAGTGGTGTGCTGAGAGTCATTGAACCAAACTGTAAACCCCATCTGTAATGGAAACCACTGCAATGCAGCAGCACCCCTAGTTCTAGCATCTATATAGTTAATTGATTTAAATAGCATTTGATTTGAACAAACATGGACACTTAAGGCTCTATGTGACCTGGCCAATATTTCAACAGTCCACAAAAAGGCAAACAAGAGCAAACAAGAGACCAGACTTGACATGAGAGCTGGTAGACATTTTTTGTTCAACATTGTTTTTATTAAATATTGCTTTTTTCAACACTCAAACTTCTGTGTCTACCCTCTTTTTTTTTCCTTCTCTGCCTTTTAATTGAAATTAAATTTAGAAATTTTAAATTTTGGGGTTTTCTCTCTGCTAGAATTAATATCTGTTACTTTTTTTCCTCTTTTAAATCATTTTTGTTTCTTCCTCCAATGTTCAAAAAGTTAAAAGAAAATGGAAAAGTGAAATTAATAAAAAAGAAAATCCTGGATATTATTGATTTCACTCAGTGGTGAAAAAGGAAAAGAAATTTCTACTTTTGAAAAAAAAATTAATGAAAAATGTACATTTGTTCTATTCAAGCCCTGAAAATAGAAACAATGCCAATGTTTTTTTATTAATTATTTTTCCTTTTTTGGCCACTTGTACTTGGCCCTAAAAAATTAGCTAATCAAGAAAAAATGAATATTCATCCTCAGTTCCTATAAATACCCTAAACAAATTGGCATTTCCTATATAGCTTTCCTTAAGTGTTGGGCTTGGTAGGAAATGGTTTTCCCATCCTATTAGAATTTGTGAGATTTCAATTTTTTTCTCATCTTCCAATGAAAATTGCAATGAAAAGTAAAAATCTCAAAACATTTCCTGAGCTGACAAACTGAAAAAAAATGTTGATTTGGATCAATGAGAGCATTTATTTCATTAATATAGAATTTTTTTTTATTTCAACCTTTTTTAGTGTAAATCGTTAGGTTTTGAAATGAAATCTCAAATGAAAAACTGAAACTTTTCATTTCAAAAATGTCAAAATGGGACATTCTGACTATTCTGAAACTTTTTGCAACCTTTTTTTTTTTAAGTTGGGAAGGTCATAAAAATGAAGCCATCCCCACATATAGCTACCGTTTTCTCAGATCAGCATTCTTCAGAAAGAAAATGAAAAAGTTTGTTGAAAAGTTCCCAATCGGTTCTACTCAGGTGCTGGCTCAACTAGATTCTAGAACATTATTCCATTCTTGCAACAAGCTATGGTGCATAATGAATTGCAATCAGTTCTTGTTATAGTTGCTAACTTGACTTGAAGCATAACCTAGTACACAGCATATTACAATAACTGAATCCTGAAATAAAACACAAGAGCAATGGTAGCAACATATCCTCCTAGGAAGAGAATACAGCCTCCTAACCAGCAGTATGTGTCTGAAACAAAGCCATTCTGGCCACCACTGCTGTATGAGTGTCTAACACCTCTGAATCTAAACGGATCTCTAAATCATGACTCAATTTACAGCCAGTAGCAGAGCTGATAAAGGCCTCTGGTTGCTTCCCCTAGCGTCACCTTTGTCTTTTTCTGGCTTGAGCCTCAATTAGGGTGACCAGACAGCAAATGTGAAAAACTGAGATGGGGTGGGAGGGTAATATGAGCCTATATAAAAAAAGAACCAAAAATCAGGACTGTCCCTATAAAATCAGGACATCTGGTCACCCTAGCCTCAGCAGCCATGTGAGAGCAGCCTCCCCAATCACCAGCAGGCTCTGAGATACATTTAGCTGCACCCTCTGAGATTGAGAAAAAGGAACAGGAAAGCACACAGAAAACCCTCCTCACTTCCTCTCCCAGAGGGCTGCTCTGTGCACTGAATAGGATGGGCAACCCACCTGGGGAAGCTCCCCCAAAATATTTTCTGCACTCCCTCCAAGAACAGAAATGATAAATCATGGATTATCCCCTTCATTTGTATGGTTCAAGTCTATTCAACCATTGCGATTAGATAAATATTTTCTTTTTAGAAAAAAGAGATGATGCTGGGTTGACAGCAGAGTCCCTTCTCCACAATGTAGGAATATCATTGGCAATGCAGCCTGCTCCCAAAAGAATCTGCTGAGAAATTTTCATCTCTGATTTCATCTCTATATCTAGAGGTGAAAGGTCATTTTTATTTTTTGCTGTGTCTGTTGGGATAGCTTGTTGAGCTGAGGACACCTAGGAATTGGACTGAAGATCACAATTTAATATAGCACATGCCTCAACTAACATGTAATACTGACTTTTGGACTCATTGACTTGGGCTGGTTTGAAGCCAGTGATTTAGAAGTTGAAGGCACTAATCCCACTGAGGCAATTCATCTTCCCTCCTTATAATATATGTGCCTACACTTATTTTACCCAGTACAAGAGAGGGATGAACTGAGCTAATGTGTTAGCATATTGTGCATTACTAGTGTGCATTTTAGAGGTTTGCTAGTGAAATATACTTTCTGAAATTCTATTACAGCTATTCTTGGCTTAAGTCTTCTCCTTTTTTTCCCATGATAGCCCAAATGCAGTCCTCCATTTAAACCAGGTGAATTTCATAAGAGGCCTTACTCCTAATAGAATTACAAAAACCTATGCATAACAATGAGGGGATTGGAGAAACTAAGCTGCTTGCTCAGAATGTGCATCCATTGTAACTGCAGGCATGCATAACAAGAGTCAACGAGCTGAGGGAGAGAGATGACAAATGGGAAAACATTTGTCACTCTGTTCAATGGGTATTTGTGATACAGCAGATTTTTCCATCTTTTGTACTAGATTTACCCAGTCATTTAGAACCTCACATAATGGAAAAATCACTTTTACTGGGGATTCCATTTGCTAGCTGGAGGAAATAGAGAAAGTATTGGTAAATACATATTGATTCTTGCACAGTGTAATCAGTGCCCACACACACAAGGTCTGGTGGGGTTAAAGGGCTAGGCAGGCCAATTAACTCTCCAGCTGCACCTGAAGAATGAGAGAGAGAGAGAGCAGACCACTAACTGGAAATGGGCTCAGTTGGGCAGGAACGGGAAGGATCTGTATAAAGTAGCTGTGAGCAGCAAGGGGCTGGAAGGAAATTGTCTACAGTCACTCTATGAGAGGAGGAAGCTTGGGCTGGTAAACCCAGAAAAAGAGCTATGCTAAATAAGTAGGAAGAAGCTCAGGGAAACAGCAGCAAGGGGTAGGATGGTACAGACCTTGGCTACTTGTTATAGAGGTTTTGGACTGGAACCCAGTGTAGAGGGTAGGCCTGAGTTTCCTTACCAGCCACTGGGAAGTGGCACAGGGTGTTGGAGATGCCGGCCAGCCAGCTGGTCCAGAAGGACTTTGACTTCCCTAGAGGGGAAGGACCTTAGTGACTGGCCAGAGGGCCAAGGCACAAACAGGAAGCTGCAGTTCCAGGAGTGAGAGGAGACTCAGGGTGAAAGAGACAATGGGCAGAGACACTCCCACAGGAGGATGGTGTCTAGTAAAAGCTAATCCCCAGAGCTCAGGGCTGGTGCATGCACTAGGTGATCTAGGCAGCACTTAACTGTTCTGAGAGTGGCATTTTCCCACAGTCAACAGCATTTCCGCAGCAGCTCCCAGGAAAACTTTGGGAGGCATTTCAGTGGACATTTGCCTGGGGGAGAGAGAATAGCTCAATGGTTTGAGCATTGACCTGCTAAGCCCAGGGCTGTGAGCTCAATCCTTGAGGGGGCCATTTAGGGATATGGGAAAAAAATCTGTTGGATGATTTAATTGGGGATTGGTCCTGCTTTGAGCAGGTAGTTGGACTAGATGATCTTCTGAGGTCCCTTCCAACTGTGATATTCTATGCACACTGCACCACTTCTTCTGTCATCAGCAGTGGGACACAAACTTTTTCTTTTTCACCACTCCAGAAGCTCCATCCATCTTCAGCAGACTTCCATTGCTGTTCTCATTAGCCACGCAGGGCAGCAAAAATGCTCACTCTGGCCCTGCCAGAGCTGTCACAAGGAGGCACCACCAGTGGTGAATGAATTCTATGATACACAGTGTATTAGAAATGGATTTATTTTTTCTTCTGGAGTAATAGTTCTAGTTTAGCCATCAGGGAAGTGTCTGTAGATGGTGGATCTGAGTCTATTTTCATTTACACTAGTGTAAATCAGGAGCCATTGAACTGAAGTCCGTGGAGTTGCACCATTTACATCTGTGTAAGAGAAAGGCGAGTCAGACCTAATCTATCCCTGCATGTATAAAAGATATAGCTAATCCATAACCAGCTAAGGCATCATGCTTGTCATTATGCTACAGACCATGACTATTGTTAACTTCACGGAAATGAAACATTATATGTGCCATACATAGACTAAGCCTATCTTCAAGCTTCTGAAGGTCACTGCACTTCAAGTCCTGTGTCCAATGTAATAAATCCCTGGCCAACTAGAACTTCATGTTGTCACTATGGTTAGGCAAAGAAAGGTCATTCCTTTTGACAGGATTTTTCACAATATGATTTTATTCCAATTTGGAACAATGCCACCAGCATTTCAAAATTTTCCACAAAAGGGAATGGAGCCACAGCTCCGGAGCAGTTCACCTGGAAGCCTGGGCTTCTGTGGGCCTGGGATCTTGGGAGCTGGGACTCTCAGGGATTCCGGGCTCCTGGTCCCCATCAGCCTGCCAGCCAAGCTGGCAGGAAACAGGCTGGCAGGCAAGGTGCCATCAGAACTCCATGAAAATGCATGGGCCTCCACAAAGTGTTTTGATTTTGCTGAATCAGCACATTCAAAAACAAAAATGTGTCATTAGAGACGATCAGAGAAATTCCAGCTACCCCAGAATGTGCGTTCTCAGAACTCCTCAGCTGCAGTGACAATAGGTGCCTGTGCTGGTGGAGCAGAAGGATTTCAATCATAACACTTGAGCAGGCTCTTCATTAGCTGTTTAAGAGAGTAGCATCTATGACAGATGTACATTCCTGAGTCCATCCATAAAAGCGAGTGGTACAGATATGCACTAGCCCATCATTGCAGTAATCATGTAGCCTTTGTACATGAGTCTATATCTTCAACTACCATCTTCACAGCATATATTATCCATAGAAGACTTTTCTGTTAAGTGCACAATGTGGGGACAAAATTGAATAGTATCTCATATATGTAAACAGGAACATTCTCTGGACAGTTTGGCTTATTTTCTTGAGATGCAAAGTTTTAATATGGATCTGATTTCTCACTCTAAAGAAAATGAGGGAAACATCTTAAGACAAAATAAATTAGATGCAGAATGAATTCACTAGGTTGTGTGTGCCAGAACTGGTCTGTAGTCAAACTTCATTAACGTTACAGTCTCATTAGTAGGTGTACAAATGTAAGTGTTCTAACAAGTCTCCAGTGACCTCAGGCAAAAGCCAAATACCAAGCAGTGCAGTCAACTTAGAACAAGAGTGTGGTTTCATACTGCAGAAACAGAGAAGATATTAAATTCTTTACCGGCTCAATGCACTTGCTGTTGATCAGTGATCACCCCCGAGGTCTGTTAGGCTTCTTACAGTGATAGAATGAATCCACTCGTCTAGTCTATTGCTGTCACTTTTCTGAAAGAGAAAAGATAAACCCAAATGCAGCTCATAACATTCAAGCAGATAGTACAGCTGCTGCGTCTCTTCTCTTGACTCCTAGTTCAGTGGAGTGAAATTACCTTCTTACAACTTACATTTCAGTACATACATGGCACAGTTCTGTCAATCCGCAATGGTAATTAAGCTGGAGTTGAGCCAAGAGTGGTATCTTTAAACAAAGATGATGTCTAAGAGGCATATGTGTAATGTGTCACTCACTATATGATCTCCCTCCCAATTATTGTGTGCCACAACCTAGAACAATGTCATTTTCAGAAGTCTTATCCACCGGAGTCTGGGGGTGTGATTTAAGATATCCAGTACTTGCCAATACTGATTAGCAAGTGTTAGTGTCCACAGGTGGATATGTAATACAATAATCTTACTTAGCACTTACATAACCTTTCTTACTTAGATCTCAGAGGTGGACTGGATTAAGGCCAACACTATGATGCCTCCCTCCCCTTGGAGTGTCAATACCATAGGGCTCCCTTCCATGGGACCCTCTTCTTCCCACCAGGAGTGGCAATTGTGTTCTCCCTCTGCCCCCAGAGCAGCAGAGATCCTCTCCTCTTCTCCCCATTCCCAAAGGTGCAGAAATGGCAGTAGGGCCCCTCCAGTACTCACTCCAGCATCTGTGAATAGTAGGTGAATAGTCTGGGTACTCTACTCTTCTCCTCTAGCCACACACACAGTTCTCTGCTGGGGTGGTGTTCGCAGAGATGCCCAGAGCAATGGGTTTTTGGCGTTAACACATTGTGGTGCAAGGGGCAGTTCTCCTCTCTCAGAACTAGTGATTCAGTTACCCACTCATCATTTTTTGAACCTCACTCTGCAATCATGAGGACTAAAAACAAAATAATTATAATGATAAATTGAGATTCTGCTGTATTAATGTGACTGCAGGAGCTGGAACCCTTGGCATGGGCCTAGAGTATCTTTATCTTAATCCAGCTCTGGTCAGTATGTTTCCTTAGCCTCATGTTACAGATAGATAAAGCAAAGTAAAGATATTAAAAGGCTTGTTTGCTATCAGACAGCAAGTTGGCAACAAACTCAAAGATTAAACTGAGGTCTCCTTAGTCCTGATCTTGAGTTCTCTCCATTGGATCAGAGGGTTTCTCAGGCTAAATGTGATCCAGATCAATTAAAATATTGTCTCCTAAAACCCACTCAAATGTTTCTAAAATAAGGTGAAGTTACACATATTTGAGAACCTCTTGAGATACTCTGAGGGCCATTTCAGAAGTGTGGTGCCTCAAATGGATTCTGTTTCTTGAGGGGAAAATTTAAGGATCAAGGAGAGGACATCCTGTTCCCCTCCCCCACGCTCTTGTCCCTTCTTAATACCTTAGATTCCATACCCTTAAACTCTCTTATATTGACCACCTCTGCCCTTCCTGTGAGGAAGATCCAAAGATCATAGGCCTATCATATGAAGAATTACAATTCTTTGCCATGAAGAAAGGAGAGCAGGCTGAGTAGGAAGAGCATCCAAAACTTGCATCATCAAGGATCTATTGAAGTTATTCACACAGCAGTTTGTTTCAATATGGCTGTCATTTAAATATTAAGGTTCCCTTGCATGAAGATTATTAGGCCAAGTGTGGAAAATAGCTGGGGATTTTAGGATACATCAAGAAGAATATGGCTCCATGAAAATAACATTTAGAGTTAATTACAGGACCAATGGGTTAGAACAACAGGCAGCTGCCAACAGTCCCTAGATATTTACTTACTCATGGTGAAATGAAATCCAGTGATTGAACAGGGAAATGTAACCATAATAGAAAACGTGACCAGAATATTCATAGATAAGTGTATCTAGCATTAGAGTCATGCAGAAAATAAAGTACTGTCATTTAAGGGAGTTGGATATGTCCTTTAGGACATTTTTCTTGTTTTACTTTGAGCTACATGATCTTTGTGTAGCAATATGTTTTAATTCAGCACATCCTGCTTATTTTAAAAATGTTATTAAAATTAGAAAAAGATGAAAACTAAGGCAAGATAAGGAGAGAGAGAGTCAAATTAATATGAACTATATGCACAGAGGTCTGGGAATGCATTAAATATGAATGGGTTCATTTTAATCTATAAGTATCTAATATGTAATCATTACCCATGTTATTGTCAGCAGACATTGCACCATGAGAATTCTGTGCCTACCCAGCATCCAAGAGTAAATTCCTTCTTGTATGAAAGATCAGCACAAAGTATAGGTTTAGACACTTCTTAAGTCCTTAAAATAGAACTGAAGTGTACTAAGTGTTGCATAGCCCTTTTACGGACTCTTTACAAAGGTGAATTTCACCTCTAGACTGTAGTTGTGTTTTCTTTTCATTATGTTTCTGTGTGGTTTTCTTTTGTATGGAGTTGTTGGGAGCAGGGTAAGTTCCAAGTTTTCTAGAATAGGAGGCTAAATATGATTGGCTTTCCTCATATTATTTTTATTATTATATATTATCATATTTCCTCATCAGAACAAGAGATGGTCAGAAAATTGATTTTTTCCCCTGTGCAAAATTTCAGGTGTTTGTTGAGGAGGGGAAAAGGGTCCTCTGAAAACATTTTGACTTTAAAGTTTGAGGGCAGAGGAAAGATGAAAAGCCAGAGATTTCCATGGAAAGCAGACCCAATTCCATGAAAAGTCTCATTTAATCAAAAAGCCCAATTTCCTATCAGAACAGTTATGACAGAAATTTTTCTGCTAGTCCTACTTTAAAACATAATTTCAACAGATTACAGTCCCCCTTTGGATAAATGGGTACAATTCCCAACCATGTGTGCCAGGGCTCAATTTTGCAAAGTCTTTAGGTGTATTGTCTTAACTTTTTATTTTATCATTAATGTATTCCTCACCACTATTCACAGTAACATCCAGTAACACCCAGCCAGCAATTTCAAACCTGCTATTTGGAAATTAATAACTGATCTCCAATACAGACTTTTTTCCATGCCAAACCTTACATCTAAGCTCTAACTATACATGTTAAAATCACATTGTTTTTCTGCTAAATATCAGTAGAAACAGAGTAGATTCAGTTTTTGCCTAATGTAGCTCCTCAAATCTCAGTGTCTATTAGAGCTAATTTTCCTGTGACTTCAGACTGGTTTTGGCCTCTGGGGAGGGCCTACCTATTATGGGAAAATTGATTTTTAACAGCTGCTCTGCATGTTAGTTCTCGCTTCCATCAAGTGCCACTGAATCTCATTCTCCGTAATCCACAAAATAGTTGGGAAATGTTTTTCCTTCTGGCTGGATTTAAGTCAGAGTTTTAGAAGGGAGTTGGAGTTTTACAACTATCATCTCTATCAATAGCTAGCATGCCACAACAAGAAATGTCCACCTTTAAGTTTCACATTAGTTATAACTCAGGAGACCAGATAGCAAGTGTGAAAAGTCAGGACAGGGCTAGGGGTTAATAGGTTGCCTCTATAAGACAAATCCCCTAATACTGAGATGGTCCCAATAATATTGGGATATCTGGTCACCCGTGGTATCATCCGCATACATCTTGGATATGAATTTGCTCACAGAATTACCCCTTTGTGTCTGTTTCCCCTTCCCTCTGTCTCCCAGGCTGTGTTCGATATCTCCAGCACTGTTCACATGAAGAAAGTGATCACAGAAGGTATCAGTTTGCCTACTGTAACATATATCTTTACAATGAAGTCTGTACTTTCTTAATGAATTAATTAGAATGGGCACATCTAATGTAGAGAAAGCTAAAGAAACAATTCAGTTAACTAACAGTCAAGATTTCAGTAATTCATAAGAATCAGCATTCAGCCATGACACCTTCTGAAACTTGGCAAAATCAGTACAGGAATCCAAAAGTACAGAAAAACAGTACAGGGATCCATTCTTTTACTTCCTGATGATGGGCCAGATCATGGCCTCCCATTAAAAAACCCACAGTAGAGCTTAGGGTACTTGGGAGAACTTTCCAAATCTATTTTCATTCTGTGTTTGAGGTTTTATGTGGTGAGAGAAGCAGATTTACTCTCCATTCCCTCATGAAGTGCCCACATACACAGCGATCTAGGAAATCTTTGGGGCTCGGGTGGAGTAGGAGAGAAAACAAAGGTCTCAAAATTTGGAATAGCTATAAAGAAACACTAATGTGTTCTTAGTTTTATTAACTTGGCTTTTATCTCAGAGGGTGGGATTAGCACTGGGCAGGGAAGACAGAACAAAATATATTGAATTTACTGCTGCAGATGAGGTTAGTTACTGTATGGACTGCATAATTGTGATCAGTAGTCCAACTATCTTTCACAACCCCAGGCACTGTTCTGCTAATCTGATGTATTTCAGGTTGAGTATTTCAATACCTGAAATACATCTGGGACAAGATTCAATCACAGCCTTGAATCTTGGGTGGCTTTTTGTATCCAGGCAGAATTGATGTGAAGAACTATCTTTCTTGACTGGTTGCATTGTATGCCTACTTTGCCTAGGTGGAAAGTGTGCAGGGAAATGGAGAGTCAATCCAGTTAGTTCACATATTCCCAGTGAAACTTAGTGAAACATGCTTTATTTTCCTATTCTAGACCAATAGTCATGTAAGACAATCCCACAGGCACTGTAGTTTAAGGACACTTCTGTATTTAATGTCTCAGAAGATTTTAAAATTGGTGACACCTAGTCACATCTTACATTCAAGTTATTTCCATGTTTAGGAAAAGCCACTTAAAACATATGTTTCAAGTTTCTTCTTAGTAAATCAAGAATCAGAGTGGTAGCCGTGTTAGTCTGGGATTGCAGAAGTAACAAAGAGTGCTGTGGCACCTTAAAGTATTAGAGCATAAGCTTTCGTGGGCTAATACCCACTTCGTCGGATGCATGCCATCCGACAAAGTGGGTATTAGCCCACGAAAGCTTATGGTCTCATACTTTAGTTAGTCTTTAAGATGCCACAGCACTCTTTGTTGCTTAGTAAATCAAGTCATTCAGATAAAACTATGCCATTCCTCTGACTGTTTTGCAATGAAAACATTTACCTATTCTCTCCATTTCTTTATCTCTTTGTATAGTCACTGTTACCTGGCGGTTTAGAATCCATGATATTATTTAATTTTCAGTGTTCCATAGGGAAGCATCTCCTTTAATGGTATAGAAATAAAATGGGTAAATACTAGTGTTCCATTTAGATGCTTCTTGCTTTAGGAGAACATTAATCTTCTGTTAACCCAGATCAACCACAATTTATAGTTTCAAAGCATACGGTATTGCTGTTCATTATACTATACTATGGGGAAATGCTTCAAAATCAGACCTATAACTTATAATACATTTCACATGGTATGTGGCTGAACTATTTTATCTGTCTGATTTAGAGGCTAAGTCCTCAGAGGGGTTGAACAATTTTTTGCAAAGTCTGTGGGCTCAGTCCTTCAAGCTCTTGAATGCCCCCTGAATTCCTGTTATCCTTGCAAGTCCCAAAATCTATTGCTTACCATCTCTCTGGATTTAGTCCATAGGTACTGATTTTGCAAATTTTAATTTGTGTAGGATATGCTCAGTGAAGAATCTCATTGACTTCAATCAGACTGTTTGCATGAATAAATACAATGCTTGTATAGCAGGGTTTGCAGAATTGGGTCCTGTATTTGCATATGCTGACCTTTCTGATAGTTTAATTTTAAAGTTACATTGGGCACTATCAGGATAAAGCAAAGTACCTTACAATAATTGCTTTCAAATCCAAAAAATGCACAATTTCAAACTTAACTCCCCAAGCACTGAACTAAATTAACCTCTACCTGGTAAATGACAACTGTTGTTTTGTTCTCTTGGAGAGCAATTCCTCCCCAGCTACCTCCTGCAAAACCTTGCTTTTTCAATTGCCCGATAGACATGGGTTGGTTTGTTTTCCAGCACTGGGCTGCAACAACTATACTAGGTTCATGGTCTTGTTCTGTAGTAAGTTGAGACTGTCTACACTCCAGGAACCCTCTCACCCTTTGACTACATAAACATCACAGTCACTTATAGTGAATAAGTAGCTCTTTGTTCCTATTCCAAAGGAAATATAGATAGCCCCTCAGAGCAGCTCTGCTTTCTTTCCTTCTCTGAGGTATATTTCATTTAGTTTCAGTCCCTTAAAAACCAAAATGCTTCTGTAGTCCCACCCACATTAAGAAAGTTAAAGTGTTTGCTTAGGAAACCAATGAAATGGCTATGATTCACTGAAATACAAGAATGTACCACACTCCAAAAACGGGGGGGGGGGGGGGAGGGGAATCAAAAAGTGGAGCAGCTTCATTTATTCATTACCAATTTAGCCCCTTTTTTATTTTTAGTTCACAAGTTGGTCATGAACCAATTCCAGTTTCAACAAATGCATTTGTTATTTCTAAGTGTTCATAGAGTTGACATTCTCAGACTATTGATGGCTCACCCTAAGTATTTGTTGTGTATGACTGATCAGAGATCAAAAGATAGGAACGATAGGAAGTATGGCGAGAGACTCTCCTGGCTTAACCAGGAGATCTTTAATGATCTAAAACTCAAAAAAGAGTCCTACAAAAAGTGAAAACTCAATTAAATTACAAAAGATGAATATAAACAAATAACACAAGTATGTAGGAACAAAATTAGAAAAGCCAAGCCACAAAACAAGATCAAACTAGCTACAGACATAACAGGAAACAAGGAAACATTCTACAAATACATTAGAAGCAAGAGGAAGGCCAAGGACAGAGTAGGCCCGTTACTCAATCAGGGAGGAAAGACAATAGCAGAAAATGTAGAAATGGCAGAAGTGCCTAATAACTTGTTTGTTTTGGTTTTCACCAAGCAGGTTGGTGGCAATTGGACATCGAAGATAGTGAATGCCAGTGAAAATCAGGCAGTATCAGAATCTAAAACTGAGAAAGAACTAGTAAAAAATTACTTAGACAAATTAGATGTCTTCAAATCACCAGGACCTATGAAATGCATCCTAGAATATTTAAGGAGCTGACTGGGGAGATATCTGAGCCATTAGCAATTATCATTGAAAAAACATGGAAGACAGGAGACATCGCAGAAGGCTGAAAAGGGCAAATATAGTGCCCATCTATAAAAAGGGAAATAAGGACAACCCGGGGAATTACAGACTAGTCATCTTAAGAAGTACTGCAGGAAGGCATCTGGGGGTCATAGTGAATCATAAACTAAATATGAGTCAATAGTGTAATGCTGTTGCAAAAAAGCAAACATCATTCTGGGATGTATTAGCAGGAGTATTGTAAGCAAGACACGAGAAGTAATTCTGCTCTACTCTGCACTGATTAGGCCTCAGTTGGAGTATTCTGTCCAGTTCTGGGTGCTATATATCAGGAAAGATGTGGACAAATTGTAGAAAGTCCAGAGAAGAGCAACAAAAATGATTAAAGGTCTAGAAAAAATGATCTATGAGGGAAGATTGAAAAAAATGAGTTTGTTTAGTCTGCAGAAAAGAAGACTGAGCGGGCACATGATAACAGTTTTCAAGTACATAAAAAGTTGTTAGAAGGGGGAGAGAGAAAAATTGTTGTTCTTAACCTCTGAGGATAGGACAAGGAGCAATGGGTTTAAAATGCAGGAAGGGCGGTTTAGATTGGACATTAGGAAAAACTTCCTAACTGTCAGAGTGGTTAAGCCCTGGAATAAATTGCCTAGGGAGGTTGTGGAAACTCCATCACTGGGACTTTTAAGAGAAGGTTGAACAATTTCCTGTCAGGGATGGTCTAGATAATACTTAGTCCTGCCTTGAGTGCTAGGGACTGAACTAGGTGACCTCTTGAGGTCCCTTCCACTTCTATGATTCTATGAAATAATTACATGATATTGTTTCTGTTCAGTGACTGGATCATTGAAATTTTAAACTAGACCAATGATTAAGTAATATTAAAGCACATATCAGTATGAAATTTGGGATGAGTATTCATTGTACAAGACTGTGAAATTTAGGCCTAGTCTACACTAGCAGGGAGGGTCGACCTAAGATACGCAACTTCAGCTATGTGAATAGCATAGCTGAAGTCGACGCATCTTAGGTTGACTTACCTGCCATCCTCATGGCGGCAGCGGTCAACAGCAGGCTCTCCCGTCGACTCTGCCTTGTGCCTTTTGGTGAGCTGGATTCCTGAGTCGATGGGAGTGCCTCTAGGGATCGATTTATCGCGTCCTGACGAGACTCGATAAATCAGTCTCCAATAGATCGATTTCTACCCGTCGATCCAGCTGGTAGTGTAGACAAGGCTTTAGAAGAAATGAACATTCTTCCAAATACTCATCTGAATACTCAAACAGTGAATAATATGAGCCTATGAATAAAAACACTTATATTTAATGTATTTGTGAACCACTTTCATATCATTTGATCAGCTCTATGGTAATTAAAATCTTGAACTGTTTAATTTAGAATTGCAGAAGTTAGTGATTATCTCATCCTTCCATCATCACAGCACTGTTTTCTACCGTACACGGTCCAGCTCCTTAACTAATCTAGTTTTAAATGAATCAAGCAATGAGACTTCCACCAACTCCCTAGGGGAGACAACACATACTCAGATTAAATTGTAGTCCTCTTAATTACATCTAATTAAATCTTAAACTGTTATTCTTAGTTATAACCTGTGTAACCATCCTGAACAATTCTTCCCACTACTTGGTGTTCAAACCTTCAAAAACTGCACTTTAAGGCAGCGGTATGTCTTATACATAATGTTATATAGCTCTTACCTAATACTTTTCATCAGTATAGGCTGTATACTCTACAAAGGTATATGGGGAAACTGAGGTCCTGAGTTGAGTTATGCCTGAGGACACACACAGCAGGTCAGTAGCAGAGCTGGAAATAGAACCCCAGTCTCCTGATTCCCAGGTCAGTGCTCTATCCACTGGGCAAGACTGCCACCCTACATGCAATACTTAAGTCTTGAATTTTCAAAAGGGAGTTTGAGGCCCATGCTCCACTGAAATTACATTAATCCAGGATCTTAACTCTCCAAAGCTGCTTTGTAAATTCCAGCCTAGTTTCTGAAACCTTCCATCAATCTGTCCTTTCAGCCCAGGGGTGAGCAAACTATGGCCTGCAGGCCTCTCCTGCCCGGCCCCGAACTCCCAGCTGGGGAGGCTCCCTGCAGCCCCTCCCCCACTTCCTTCCTCCCCTGCAGCCTCAGCGCACCCCACAGGCAGCACTCTGGCCTGTAGCTCCTGCGAGCGATTTCAGCGATGCTGCTTGCTCCATGCTCCTGTGGGGTAGCGTGTCTAGCTCCCACAGGCCGCACAGAGCCAGACATGCTGTGTGGCAGGGTAAGGGGGCTGGAGGGTTGGACAATGGGCAGGGGTCTGAGGGGGCAGTCAGCAGGGACAGGGAGCAGGGGGGCAGTTGGATGGGGTGGAGGTTCTGGAGGAGTGGTCAGGGGATGGGGAATGGGCAGAGGGTTGTATAGGGCGTGGGAGTCCCAGGAGTCTCCAAGGGGGTGGGGAGTGGATAGGAGTTGGGGCAGTCAGGGGACAGGGAGCAGCGGGGACAGGTAGGGGATGGGGTTCTGGGGGAACAGTTAGGGTGTGGGGTCTCGGGAGGAGGTGGTCAGGGGACAAGGAGATAGGGGGTTAGATAGGGAATGGAGTCCTGGGTGGGTGGTTAAGAACGGGGTGTCTCTGGAGGGGATGGTCAGGGGACAAGGAGCAGAGGGGTTGGATGGGTGGGAGTTCTGAGGGGGCAGTCAGTGAGCGGAAAGTGGGTGGGAGTCAGATGGGCGGGGGCAGGCTCTTTGGGGAGGCACAGCCTTTCCTACTCGGCCCTCCATACAGTTTTGGAACCCTGATGTGGCCCTTGAACCAAAAAGTTTGCCCATCCCTGCTTCAGCCCCTTCACAGTATAATTCTGTAATAATTTCTTATTCTTCCCAGAAACTTTAATTTTTTGAAAAAATATTATTAGCCAAAGGTGCATGCATTTAATGTAAGTCAGTGTTTGGAAGAAAGCTTACTGTGCTAGGTTTCTCTGTAACTTGCGTGAAAACATTTCTGGAAAGAGCCTTTTATAATTGAACCACAAAGCTCTTGTTTTCACCCTGAATTAACATTTCTGCAGTAGTTGTTGCTACGGATATATATTTCACAATCCATGTATGTCCAAATTCCTGGCTTTTTGTTTCTGCACTTTGATTCTTTCACCCAATGTATATTTCAATAATATGACTTCTGCACTGATCAAAAAAATTCTTGAATTCTTCCAATTAGCTGTAAGATAAGTATCATAGAGACCTAGTGGGAATGAGTGAACAGAAGAGGTTTTTGCTTTGATAGGTCATTTATGGGTCAGAGAAGCATTCAGGACTTTGGATAGTTAACTAATAAAACTGAAATTTCTATGCTTTGCCTGTTACTAATTCTGATCCCTTGAATGGAATTGTGTAATTGTACTGAACACCCCAAAACTCTTTGTCAAACTAGTGCAGGGGTAGGCAACCTATGGCAAGGGTGCTGAAGGTGGCATGCAAGCTGATTTTCAGTGGCACTCACAACTGCCTGGGTTCTGGCCACCGATCTGGGGATCTTTGCAATTTAATTTAATTTTACATGAAGCTTCTTAAACATTTTAAAAATCTTATTTACTTTACATACAATATTAGTTTAGTTCTATATTATAGACTTATAGAAAGAGACCTTCTAAAAAAGTTAAAATTAATTACTGGCACGCGGAACCTTAAATTAGAATGAATAAATGAAGACTCAGCACACCACTTCTGAAAGGTTGCTGACCCCTGAACTAGGGCTAGCAAAACAGCCAGGAGAGAGTCCCTGGGGAAAAGGTGTAGCCCAATTAAAAAATCTATCCAAGTTTTATTTTACAAGTCATTTTTTACTGTGACTTGAATACAAATCAGATTATATACATTATTGGTTTTGGTTTGGACCAGCAACATTGTTTATCAAAAGAGTGAGTCTATTGTAATGTCTGCTAGGAACTGTACTGTCACAAATCACTCATTTCATATGACCCACAGCATATTAGATGGACAAAAAGTGGCATTCTGAGAAATTCAGTCAGTGGCTTCAAATACGTGAAGTAAATACAGTGCTGGGAGAAGAACAGGGTTTGGAGATATTTTTTATTAACAAAATCTTTGTGCACAATACTTCATGTAAAAGATTAATCCATATGTGTGACTAGTGCTAATGTGTCATTCAGGGCTATGCTGCAAGTGTTGTCAATGAGGTAATTAACATTCAATTTGAAAGCCTTTTAAAATTGTTTAATGCTTAAAAGTTATGCCAAACCAGACTGAATCACTGGCACATCTCTTTTTCAATAGTCTCTAAGGTTACATCTACATTAAAGCTTGGAACGTGCTTCCCAGTACCAGTAGACAGACATGAGTTAGCTCTGCTCTATTTTGTGCATTAAAAATAGCCAAGGGCAGTGGAGGCAGAAGGTGTACATACCCAGGGGGTCCAGGTGGATTTGTACTCAAGCAACTAGCCCAAGCTGTCACCCATGCTACCTGACTTCAGTGAAAGCAGAATTAGGCCAATAGTGAGTACTTTTGAAAATCCATCTTGTTCTTCTCACACTGGTATTCCTTTGGGCCTTTCGAAGAGGGATAATCATACTTTCAGCTCTGCTTCTTTCTATTCATAGAAGCCTGCTTTATACTGCTTTCATCCCCTCCACAGTTCTGAGGGATGTTGAAACCTTGAAGACCTGATCCTACTGATGTGATTAAATCTGTCTATGAAGTCCCTTGAGCAAGGGCTGCACAATCAGGCCAAAGGCACATGAAGTACTGTCTAATTTGCTGCTGTAGTTGGCAAAGTCAGATGAGAGAGTTGACTTCATACTGAGAAGTCAGAAAAATGTGACTTAAGCCTGCACACAATGCTGATCAATGCTAGTGAAACATCATGAAGACACTGCAGAAGAACATCTGTATGGAGTTTCTATACCCACTGTGTTAGAGCTGGATGAATAATGTAAGCCTTTGTTCACCATCAATGAACAACAGATGCAAAAAGCTCAGCAATATTTCACAATGGATCTATCGGCCAGCTTTATTCTTTCTACATTTCCCTCTTTACTCTGTTTAAGGAGCTGGTCACATAGCTCAGTGATGTTATTGTGGTAAGTGGCAGCTGCCTTCTATGCCCACCTAACAGTTTGGAGAAGGAATTCCATACCAGATTTATCAACTACACATTGAAGACAGCTGGAAATTCACTGACTGTCCCTGTGGGATAAATTGTGCTACTCCATTGACTCGACCAAGGATTAATTTGCCTGATCTGGGAAACCCAGTGAGAAATTAAGGAAAGAAACAGGACAGTAATAGTGTTCCCTTCAGTGAAGGCCCAATATGAATCAGAAATGGATAAACAGTTCTGCATTGCACCTGTTTGTTACCCTTAAGATAATAGGGTATATCCTTTTCCAGTGCGATCATTACATTGTGTGGAAGCACAGTGTCCTGCACATTCCAATTTTAGAAAAATATGTTGATGATCTTTAGCTACAATTTATAACCCAGAAGGCCCAACAGCATAAAGCTTTAGGTTTCTGGGGGTTTTAATAAATGTTTAGGTTTGGTCAATGGCTCCTACCTAAAATAAAATAATATATAGGAAACCAATTTTAAAATACTGTAATGAATTTCCTAGATCTCAATAGCCCAAATATTAATCAAAATTATTTTATGACAGTCATATTGTCTTTAACTTGAGGAGGGATAGTATGCACATAGTATTTCTGTTTTGAAGCGATACATCAGGAGCAAATATGCACAATATCATATATTTTTTTACTTTTTCAGTTCTCATTACAACCAAGGTTTTGTTCTAAGTAACTGGGATTCACCACCATGACTTGGTGTGTACAAAGCAACGCCATATCAATTCCTTAATAGTTTTGTGATATTATGAAAACTGTGCATGTGTACAGTATATGCACATTGTATTTGTATGTATTTTGAAGGAAATAAGTTTACTTGTGGTCTTTAAACCCTGTCTTGTGCATTAAATTCTCTAGCTTGTAGGTAGGTATGATGTTGAGCAATCTTAACCTTTGGTTTGTACTGATTAAAAACTTACAGCATATGCACAGCTCTAGGGGCTAGGTCAGCCCCACTAGTTCCATACACAGATCTTCTTCCAATATGCAAGGTGGCAGGCAAGCCTTAGGCTGTTTGGGGTTGCTGCAGCAATTCGGTAATTGGAGCTGGCGCTGTAGAATCTCCTTGCCAGCTATCCTACTTGGTGCTGCAGGGTGAGCGGCTGACTTCAACAGCAGCAATGTGGCAGGCAAGCCTTAAGCTGCTTGGGGTGGAAATTCAGTGGCAAGCCTCTGGCATTTTGGAGGCAGCAAGTCAAAGCTGCTTGAATGTGCTTTTTCCAGCTCTGACTGGGGTAAAATATGATGTCCAGGAATGTCTCCAAGAGGCTGGTAAGACAGAGGAACAGGAAAATACATGGTGTAGGGCCTCCCTCATCCCAAGTTGATCATCCCTTTCAGCCTGCCACAGTAACCAGACATTTTGCCCCCGGTGTTCCAGTTAGCCAGTCCTGTTAGCCAGTCCTGTCTGTGGTAATTAAGTTGAATCCATTTTCATTTCAATGATTCAGACACGCCTCCTTTCTCTGAGGGCAGCTCTGACTCTGAAAGCTCTGAAACCAAACAAAAAACCCCCAAATAATCACACCAAGAAAGTTGTAAGTACTGATACTGTTCTCCTGGCAGCTCCCTCAGATAGGTGGACTTGCACAGTATGGCCTTGCTGGCCATTTTCCCCACTCCTTCCACTGTTTTTTTTTAACTTGATGAGCCAGCAGAGCAGTGTGTCTCCTACTATGTGTTTGTGCCGTGCTCAGCATAACAAGGCCCTGATTTGGTTGGGGCCTGTAGGTGCTACCATAATGAATGTCAGCCTTAGAGAGGCCACCAGAAATTAAGCAAGTTAAGTTGTTAACGGTGACTTGTTATTCTCTGTTGGAATTGTGAGACACTGGCAGAGGCTGCTCCAGAGCTGGTAAAAAGAGCTAATTCCCAGACAACCAGCAGGAGGCGCCACTGGGTGAGTCTTGTGCCGCTACAGGGCCATACACTCAAACGCTGTAAAGAAGAAAGAGCCAGAAAGACTCAGGAGCATTAAAAATATACTCCTCTTAATATATAGTCCCATAGAAAGTGATATAATTTCAATTACAGAAATTCATGTGGCATGTTCACAACATTTCAGCTCCCAGATAAAGTAAAAAGTCCCAGACTTTGAACAGACCTTTCAAGTTGGACAGATCTGAGTCTTGCATCAACATGACAAACACTGCAGCTTCTTTCTGGAGCAGAGGAATTCTGTCAGCAGCACAGTTTTCCTGAGGTAAAATTACCTCACAGTAAGAGACTAACCAACCCTGCAGAGCACATGGTGAAGCTGGCTCTACTTTTTCACTTGTCTTGGAACTAAAAGGAAATTCATAACAAGTAGACTTACACCAACCAACCCACTCACTCATCCCCTGGATTTCCCCACTCCTAGAGATGGACCGCTCTGTCACAGAGAAATAGCCTTGATGAATGGATTCATTTCTTTAACAACTGATTTTCTACCACTAAGCATGTCAGATGTTGACCCATGATAATAAGTGTTAAAGCACCCACTCTCTTGGTGTAAAATGTGGGAAAGCTGAAAGCTATGATTCAGTCCTTCAGGGAAAACTTTCCCTTCTAAACTTAAATTGATGCACTGTAGGTCAAATATGAAGATTCCCCAGAAGATTACTTTGAAGGGAGATTCATCACTTCAAGGAAGTGTATTTTATTGCCAGAACAAATGACATAAGGGACTCATTTTGAAATTAGTACTTTCTCTTAAATTAAGTTGTTGCTCAGAAACTTCTGTCTGGCTAGAGGCGTTTTCTGTTTTATGAACACATCTGCTATGAACTACACTGCACCCTCCAGCCATGCAGAATGATGCTGACAATTAGAGGAACTCTTAAGCCCTTCATGATAAGAATTTTAATCTGGCGCCTCTAAAACATGCCATGAATAAAAATCACATGGTCCTATTTCTTCAGCAGAAATATTGATTGTAAGTGAAACTTCCGTGACTGATTCACAGAAGAATTTGTTTAGGTATTCGAGATACAGAGTTATTATCAGAATATGTACAGGTATACAGCCATTTCCTTACTTGCCAAAGCCTGCTATCAGTTTCTTTTATGCTAAACAGTAACTGGCAGGGAAATAGCAGAAGAGGACCTATTTTGGGAGGAAGCTGTGGAAAATGAGCCATTCTGCCCAAAGGCAGGGGTAATGTGCTACTAATAGTGGCATAAGTAGCATGCAGAGAGCTGAAATGTGATGTCAATATTAAAAAATGCTCCTTTTGGGGGTCCCACCATCAGAAATGCAGGATTTCTGGAACTGGCCATATTTTAGAGTAATGCAGAAGCACATATATCCTAACCTGAATATTTTAGCTCACAGGATTTTATGCTTACTGTAACTGAGCTACTTTTGGATTGGTAGAACTTCTAAGTATGCTGAATAAGGTTTTCAGTAACCCTTCACTATATTAGGCTGTGTCTACTAAAACTTTAGCACTTCAGGGGTATGTACTCACCCCCAGCCCCATGACAAAAATTTTAGTGCTGAAAAGTGCCAGTATAGACAGCACTAAATAAAGCTATGACCCCTTGTTTGGGGTTGTTGGTTTTTTATTGCCAGAAGCGCTCTCATCCAGCAATAAAATGTGTCTTCACTACCCACGTCACAGCAGTGTCATGGTTGCGCTATAACATGGGCAGAGTAGATATACCCTTAGACTTGGTTGTTAAGATGGGAGCCAAGGATTGGAATGCCTAAAGGGGACTATGTTTGGCTTCTGGGTAATGAGTGTGGTACAACAGAAGCTCTTTTGTTACTGGCTTGGTGAATCTAATTATAGAACAATCCACCAGTTTGGGAGATTGTCTGCCCTATTTCTTGCAATCTGCCCTGAATCTGGCCCATGAAGTCACCTGTGCACAGCCCTTATTTTAGAATTTTATGATTCTTCATCCTAACTTGATTTAACTCTGCAGGCACATACTGAGAAATGTAGTGTCTTATAAGGACCACCATTTTTTTCATTGTACACTTGGATAAAAAAAAAAAAAAAACATTTTGTTGCTAGGGGACTGCAAGGTATTCTATTTTAGTACTCACAATAAATATTTTTAATACATGTCCAGCACTGACATCAACGCTGATTTATTTAAGATCCTTGTGTGGATTTTCATATGTGCTATAAATTGGTGTTGACACCCCTTTCATTGGGAGACAGTTTTACTCACGGGGAAAAAAAAACAAATGACATTTGCTCTTTAAAAAGAAATGTGTTTTGAAATTTCTGAGCAGCAACCTACGTCAAGAGATTTATTTGCATTTGGCTGAAGGCTTTCTCATTCTATCAACAAAGTTGATTCTATGAACCAGCAGTGATTCGTTCTGCCCCCTCTGGCTATTACAATTAATCTGGTGAGCATGCTGGTTTCCAATAATTATTGTGCATTGAATGTGAATTTGGAATGATCCTTTAGTGTGGGTTGCACATACATCAGATAGACACAAGGCTTGCTTTCAGAGCTCTTTTTTCTTTAGTCCATTTGGTGTCCCAGCTTAGCAAATCAGACACAGATTTGTGTAAATAATTCAGATGCCTTGGTTTTCATCTTTGGAATTTCAACCCACTTTAGTGGCATAGGCCTAGATTCCTAAAGGTACTAAGACACCTAACTGCCATTAATTTTGTACCTCAAAGATATTTGGCACCTAAATACCTTTGAGAATCTGGTGCACAGGTCCTCTGGCTACCATCATCCTTAAATTATTACAGCTGCAAGGTGATTTTATTTGCTTTATCCTCTATTGAGTTTCTCTTATCTAGAGAGGGTGTTAGACTTCCATTCCAGAGGGCTAGTATTGAAATGGGGAGCCTTTAATCCCTAAGTACCTGGTATAATTGTGGTCCAGGCCTAAAGTCACTTCCATCTGTTGTCTGATTGACACTTGATGAAATTAGTTGGTTAAATCAGTCCTGTTTCAAGTAGGAAGAGGGTTTTCACACCACAGCTGGCACCCTTGTTATCAGGGTTAGCAGAGAAGCCAACAGTACTAGAATGAATTGCACTCTGACCTTTTGTCTCCAGCGTAGGGTTCAGATGTCTCAGTAGAATCAAGTGCAGGAGGCTGGCCATGTGGCTTGCTGTACTGTAGCTCTGCAAAGGATAAATGCAGGAGGACACCACCAGTCTTCAGAGAAATCAAACCAGCAGCTTTCAATAGTGTTAAATTGACTTTCTTTTTCAACTTCTTGTTTCAGATACTCCTCACACATTCCAGACAGTTTTGGCACTCTTCTGCCAACACAGTCCTGTTAGAGAATAGTGTTTAAAAAAGCAGTTCACTATACAGTGGTATGAATGAAACCAACCTCCTGGAATCCTTAGAGTATTGGGCCAGGTTGTGGGTGGTCCTGAGCAGCCATGCAAAAGGAAGGAAGAGGAGGAAGAGGATTTATATCCCTTTACACCTTACACAGGGTCCAACACAATATGACTAGGGAGTGCAGTGTATGCTGGAACAAGCCAGGCGTGATGGGACACATACGGGTCACCTTCTCCAAGGATAGCAAAGTGTGTTTGAGGGACCTAAGAATTTTGGCTGAGCCAGTCTGAATTCTTCCTGAGAATTTCTGCTGCAGCATGTCTCTTCACACAGCTGGAGCTGTGAACAGCATCTAGATGCTGAAGAGTTAAATGTGGAAACGGCTGTAATGTGATTTGGTGATGTGTGAGACACTGTTTGGTCCTGTCCAGAGAGTCTAGGCTTCTGTTGCCAGTCTTGGCACTAGCAAGTGATAATGCAATCTCTGAATACAATCAGTTGCTTTTGTAGATGAGCCCTTAAAAATTGCTATTTGAAATGGTCTCTTGCACTGGGGAGTTAGTTGTTGATGCACTGTAGACTTCCTACATGCTACTGACTGATTTCTTCAGCCATCCAAAATCTTTCTTTTGCTGCCACAAGCTATCTGTCTAGTTCTGTCACACTGACTGATGATCCTGCCTCAGGTTGGGCTCCTTCTACATAGAGAGCTTTCATCTTGGACTACTGGAAAGAGGAAAGGGAATATGCATGTGGAGCAGACGTGTTCAGTTCTCAGACATCACAGCTCTGATTTCAGAGTTTTCCTGTCAATTATACCTTTAGCAATCCACCCATCCTGAAAGATGGAGAACACTGGCTCAAACTGCCATCTTTGCAGCAATTAGCTTCCAGTGGGAGTTTAGACCCTTGTGAGGTTTCTTACCCCAAGCTCAAAGGAGGATTGAACCCATATCAGAGCCTAATGGGAGTGAAACCCAACACGATGCAGAGCCAACTGCTGTTGCTAATTTCTATAATTAAAGCTAAGCTTTTAAGGCTGCATATTACGTGAAATAGCAACTGTTATTAAAGATGCAGCCCATTTTTTCCCCAGGAATTGAAATTAGGGGTAGTGTTGGAATATTTGAGAGGGGAGGAAGAGGGTGCCCTTTACTCATAGAATAAGGATAACAACATTTCATGACCCTCACATTTAATACTTAAGTGATTTGTAACCCAACACCAGCCCAAATTGATCACTTGGACAACACAGCTGTGTCTGCTGGATACCTATGTAGAGTAGGTGTGTTCATGTAAACACAGTCTGGTCCTGAAGCCTTTCCACCCACCACTGACTCATCACTAGCTGTCAGAGGAGAGCTCATTCAGACATTGCTTATAAATAACCATTTTAAATTATTAGCTAGGCCAATGTAGCCAAAACAACTGTGCCAACATTGTCATAAATAACAGCTGTATGAGGAAGCTAATCTTTGTTCATACTTTTCAAAGCCTTTATGCTTTCTCAAGTGCAAGTATTTTCTTGTATACTGTATATGCTTTTAAAGTGTGTATTAATGGTTCAATTTCAGTTTCATATTTCAAACCAATGACTAAAGTGGCAACACAGCATGTGACTGGAGGAGGGGGTGCTAGGGAAATTAAGAGGGGAGGTATACACCCCTTTGGGAAGGAGTTTAGAGAACTCTCTGGTAGCAACTATCTGCCTGCTGCCATTCTGGGTCTGACAGAAATCGGTGCAGATGCTGTAGTTAATGAGGGGGAAAAACAAACATTCCATGTGAAGTGATTCTTAAGATGTGATACATTAATACCTGCTGGGGAACTTCAGTAGGTTCAGTTCTCACCCTGCTCCTACATACATAGTCCAGACATAACCCCCTCTTGGGGTTTGATTTTATAAATAACTAGCTACTATACAGAACTTAGTCTCAACTTTCTCCCATGTCTTCATTGTTCTGAGAACTTTGTTTCATAATCTAGACCTTAGTTACTTCTGCTTCCTAGGGAAGCTTCAACGTCTCTAGTATCCTAGGAGCTAAAGGAGTCCTCCTGTAATATACCTCTATTCCACTGCAGAATTTGTGTGTCTGATCATATCAGATCAGGGTAATATCTATCAGTCTTTGCAGTGTTATGTTTGTTATGAATTTGATGCAGAGCTATGTAAAATGTTGCCTAGATGAAATAAGGAAGCCACTTTATTTCTTCTGAGCTTAGCTCTGGTGCTATAATTTGCATGCAAATTAAATTAAGTGCTTCAAACCAATATATGTTGTTTGTATTGCAGTAGTACCCAGAGGCTCTTACTGAGATCAGGGTTTGTATCAGGTTGGTCTGCCCCTTTAAGGGCAATAGGGCATGGGGCAAACCAGCCCTGTTCAATTATCAGATCCATCCAGGAAGGTGTCAGGTGGTGCCTGCTGCAGTTTGACTGGTAACTGAACCATTAACCCCCACCCTAAGGTCCACTCCTGGAATGGAGACCTTTCTCCTTCATTTCTCTCTGGGCAGGGACCACATTCTACTCCCTTCTGACCAGGTTTTAGGCTTCAGTCCCCTGTCGTTCACTATGATATCCCCAGCAAGGCAGCCTACCTCAAGGCCAGCACCTGGTTCTTTGCTTTCTCTCCAAGAGCTATGAAATAGTATATTGCCAGCAGTTACAATTATTGCCCAGCTCCTTCAAAGCAACACATTTATTTAAAGGCAAAAGCGTACAGAGAAAACATCTAAAACAAAAAATGGATCTACACACACAATAAAGATACCAGAAATTGGCCATCTACCACATGGGGCCCTGGCAAGTTAAAGTCCCTCTAGACCTTCAGCAAAGGGTGTCCTTCTTCCCCGCCCCTCTACCCCTTTGCACAAATGGTTATGTCCATTTGCTGGACCAAAAAGCAAAATTTCTTTCTTACCAAAATTCTTGCTTTGTCTCCCAGATTCTTCAAAATAGGTAAATGCTCCCTGCCCCCATTCACCAAGTAGGTGAACATCAAAGGCTGGGAATTTACATAGCCAGCACTGTCATTTTGCATTAATCACTCCCTAGTTCTTCCAAATTCTGCACAAGCCACCTCACTCTAAACACACACCACTTATACTGATACAAAGGGTTGTGACTATTGTAAAGCTTACACTGGCTGGCCCACCTCAGTCATGGCTTTTTGAGGTTTTCATACTTTCAACATAAACTACCTTGTGGCCCCCATAGGTACTGCAATCACATGCAGTATCTGTCACAATGGCTATTAAAGGCAGAGAGGGCTCAGCTGGAAGGAGAGCTGGAGGAGGGAGGTTGGCATCTGCTCTAGGCACAGAGAAAGTGGAAAGGGATAAGGCTGCTGGGCCCCTGGAGCTTGTGTTGGTCAGGGGCATAGCTTTGTTTTATACTGTTTTGAGAGTTTTTGTGTTTGCACTACTAAACTATGCTCTGAGACAAGGGCCTGAAAGAGACTTGGGTGGGGGAGACAGGCTAGAAGCATTACAGAGTCCCATTGCTTAGGCACAGCACAAAGTGCTTACACTCCAAATAAACTGGAAAAGACAAATGGGGAGAAAAGTATTGTCAACCCCATTTTAGAGATGGGGAGAATTGAGGCAGAGATTAAATGATTTGCCCCAAGGTTTTTATTTCCAGTATTAATGAAAACCACTTAAATGTGAGTATTTATAGAGATCAGATAATAGTTTAAGCTTACTTAAACAAGCTTGCTGTGTCGGGAAGAAACAGACGGAGACAGCTTGCGGAAGGAGGCGACCTG
>ML677355.1:4511514-4575355 GCA_007922305.1 Dermatemys mawii | reverse complement strand
GTGTGTCAAAGAAGAAAAAGTGGACTGTGCATTATCCAAACATTCCACCAGCTATACGCCCAATACCCCACGGAGAAGGACTGCCGGTTCCTGATGCACCAGAATCATTCTTGCTTGAGTCAGACGAGGAAGAGGATGAAACTTCTGGTCCTGAACCATCAATGTCCCAGGACCCACATTTTCTCCCATCCTCCTCCTCTGAACCACACCTCATAACACAAGCTGAACTGAATGACCTTGTCAGGGATTTGAAACTACCCAAGAGGAAGGCAGAGCTGTTGGGCTCCAGACTACAGCAGTGGAATCTCCTGGCAGGTGATGATCTGGTTTCCCTGTTCCGTGACCGTCAAAAGGATCTTGTCCCATTCTTCTTCATGGAAGGTGATCTTGTAGCCTGCAACAACATCGATGGTGTGATGGCAGCCCTCAACATCGTTCACGATCCAGATGAGTGGAGACTCTTCATTGATTCATCAAAGATGAGTCTTAAAGCTGTTTTGCTGCGTAATGGCAATGTTTTGCCATCAATTCCAGTTGGTCATGCAGTCCTTATGAAGGAAACTTATGACAACATGAAACGACTTTTGAGGTGCATAAACTATGACCAACATCAGTGGCAGCTTTGTGGTAATTTGAAGGTTGTTGCTCTCTTGCTTGGTCTGCAGACTGGATACACAAAGTACTGCTGTTTTCTCTGCGAATGAGATAGTCGTGCAAGAGATTCCCACTACATCAAGAATGATTGGCCACTCCGACAGTCATTGGAGCCTGGGAAGAAAAGTGTTCAGCATCCACCACTTGTTGAATCAAGGAAGATTTTGTTACCACCCTTACACATCAAGCTGGGTCTGATGAAGAACTTTGTACAGGCCATTGACAAAACACAAGCAGCTTTCAAGTACCTCCGTGGAAAATTTCCAAGGTTAAGTGAAGCTAAGATAAAGGAAGGTGTCTTTGTTGGTCCTCAGATTCGTGAACTTCTTCGAGATGATGCATTTGACCATGCACTGCGTGGCAAGGAAAAGACGGCATGGAAAGCCTTCCAGTCAGTGGCAATACATTTTCTCGGAAACAACAAGGCAGACAACTACAGGTTGTTGGTGGAAAACCTCCTCAAGGCATACAAAAGCCTTGGTTGCAACATGTCACTAAAGATACATTTTTTGCACTCTCATCTCGATTTTTTTCCACCGAGCTGCGGAGCAGTGAGCGAAGAGCACGGCGAGCGATTTCACCAGGACATTGCAACAATGGAGAAACACTATGAGAGCAAATGGAGCCCATCAATGCTTGCAGACTATTGCTGGACAGTGACAAGAGATGCTCTATTTAATGAATACAAGAGACGAGCCAAGAAGCGCCGAGTAGACACTGAATAGGACTAAACTATGTACATAATAGTTCTTTGCCTTTTGTTTCATAATACATTTTATTTATATAACCCTTTTACTGATTTTTAAAGTGTTACATTAGCAGGACAGGTGAAATATTATCATGTAAAGCAACCATAAACACATGAAAAGACCTAGGTTTACAATTTATGATTAAAACTCTACTATCTACACAATATATATAGACATAAAATGTAAAATCTTAACTATCTTAGAAACAGTAGCCAATCAGTTGTTTTAATTGTCATATTTGAATTCAGCACATCAAAATACATAATAAATATCACATTTTATCTCTGAAGCAGATGACTTCTAAAAAATTGTAGACCAGTGTAATTAATCACTCAGGACCGAGAATTCACATCAGAAAAAAGATCCATCACCTGGAAAGAGGCCATTGTGCCAAAGGAATAGTAGTCTCCTCCCTTTGTATGACTTGCCTCCCACCTACTAATTTGTGACATTGGAGAGTGTGCAGGTCAGTTGCATGGAGGGGCCCCTTCCCCTTTATAGGTGGCTTTTGTGGTGTCAGTACCACTGTACTCTGCCTGGTTTCATGCACTCCTTGATACACAAGCTGTTCCCCCAGGACTGTCACCTCTGATCCAGCCAGGGAACAGTTTTGATCTGGGGATGCTTGAGGAATTTCCAGTAATCTCCCCTGATGCTGTATCATGCTGGCAATTCTGCTTTACTGAAAGCTTCATCATCTGCCCCTTCCAGACCCAGGAGGACTTTCTTGTGCAGGTGTGAGGTCCCAAGATGGTAAACAACTCCCCAGAGACATGTGAACTCACGAGGTTGCTCAGGCCTGGCTCACTGAAAGTCAGTCCGAGATGGCTGGACTCTTTGCAGGGGTGAGTGATGTGGAGGGGCACTCAGAAAGCTTTGGCTTTCGCACCCCTGACCGATGTAGTTAAACCAACCTAATTTTCTGGTGTAGACCAGGCCTTAATATATATTTCATTAGCGGCTTTCCCAAGTTTTGTGTCCCACTTCTCCAAATAGATTCTCTTTATTTCATACAATGGAGTGCTTCTGAGGGAAAGTACTTCCTGTCAAAGTCACCTGAGTATTATGTAGTTTATCCAGCTTTTGGCTCAAGGGGGGTTCCTTGAGATGGCATTAAGTTTTCAGAAGGAACCCCTAACCATTTGAACCTCATCCCTTTTTGCCACTGACAATACCTGGCAAAAGGGTTACGTTTTTATGGCTGCTCCAGGATGAATTCATTGCTCTTCTTTAGTATTGAATGCTCTTCTATGCCTAACCTTAACTGCTGTTAAAGCAATGATTCTTTTTGCTCACACATTAAACTCCCAACATTAAACTTTGTCAAACTCCTAACATTAAAATTTTAAATTATAATTAAAATGAAATTTAAAAAATCACACACTGCCTGTAACAGCCTCATTATTCCAGTCTGATTGATGTTGCTGCAAACTACGATGCAAAAATTGAAGCTGATGAGTGAGAGCATCTGAGCTTAGGTATTAAAATCTTAACCTTTAAAAGCCCTATAGAAAGGTTATTTCTCCTGATTAAATTCTATGAGATTTTTATAGTGATCTGTGTTCTTCCAGTCACAGGATGTAATTCTCTATTTAATTACATAGAATGGTTTAAAGAGTCTGAATACAGGTGGCTTTCCATTAACTACAAGCCTACAGAGTTTATTTCTTTAAAATCCTATTTATGTAGAAATGTATTGGTGTCATTCCTATTCGAATATAGATTAGCTTTCCATAAAGGCGTGACCTCTACCCACCACTACAAATTGAGGAACCAGTGGGCTCTGGATAAAGGTGAGAATTTTATCCAATCATACATTTCATTGTTCTTCAAGTCACAGAATATCATATGCGATGTTGCAGCCTGAGTCATCCATGTTATTACACATTTTAATAATGCAACTTCTTGGGTAACAAATGGGGAGGAACATCACTCATGAACAGTTGATATTTTTTTTGAGAAATAATCCTAGAAGCTGAGAACTTTGAATATATTCATGCCCCTTCTGTTCAATTTCCACAAGTGTTCTACAAATAAGACTGCTGACAGCATTGTTTTAAAGGAATTGTACAAAAAGATGGAATCCAGAATTTAAAAATTATGCCCATAAGTGAGGGTACAGAACCCATCCCCTCGATCTAGTTATCACATCCAGTGAGGTCCAATTTTCACTTTCAAAAGTTTGCAATGAATTTCTCAAATAACTGAGGCCAAAAGAACTGTAGAAATTTAGTAAATAACTTTCAACAATTAAATGTGATTGTGATCCACTAGCAGCAGAGTCGTTAGAATCTATCCCATTCTTTAATTGTTCACCCACTTTCACTTACGAGAAGTAGCCTAGCAATGAGCATTGAGGTGTGGGAATTACGACTTCTTGGAGCTGTTCCTAATTCTGTTGTTGGCTCAGCTTGTGACATTCAGCAAGCCACTTCGCCTCTGCTTCAGCTACAATACCTGGCAAAAGGTGATAATGTTTGTGGAACATAATTGCAGTATGAGGACTGTTTGTCAAATCCCTTGACAGCCTCAAATTTAAAGGCATGAGGAAAGCACAACTTACAATTTTACTCACTATTGTGTATACCTGCTCTGAGTTGCTTTTGATCCTATGTTGTACTGAATCAAAGCAGTCAATGGCCTGTCTATATTAGAGCACCTCTCATTGCTAACACTAATGAATCTGACTCTCTTACTGGAGGGAAAGCTCACAGAATTCCCAAATTTAGACAAAATCAAAGACTAGGTTACTGTGACCAGATGTCCTGATTTTATAGGGACAGTCCTGATTTTGGGGTTCTTTTTCTTATTTAGGCTCCTATTACCCCACCATCCCCTGTCACCCTAGTTTGCTGTCTGGTCACCCTAGACTAGGTTGAGTTAGTAACCCTAGTAATATAATCTTAGAAATTAATGTATGTTTGACTTATTTTGATTTTCCAATAAAGGTTATCAGTATCAAGCTATATCTGGTCTAAAGGCTAGTTAAAAGCCTCTCTGAGTAGCATGGAACTTGCGGGCAGTAGAAGTTGTTATTCCTCAAAATCTTTTTTTTTTCTCTCCACAGCCAGTATCTTATCACTGCAGCCTGAGTCATAATCTCCTGTCAATAAAGCTCCTCAATTGTACTGTTCAGTCACTGATGTTTAGGCATAAGTATCCTGCATTAGTGTTTGTCATGAAGCAGCAAATGGGCAGTGATACCACAATGTCAGTACCCTCAAATACAACTTTAGAGTATTCTAGTATTCTTTGGGTGTGTGTGTGTATGTATGTGTGTGTGTATACATATATAATATACACACCATCAAAGAATATATATGAAGTTTGATTCTGTCACTGCTGGGCTTAAACTGGTGTAAAATATTAAAGTGATAAAATCAGGCAATTCATAATTGTAATGAAGTTATGGACCCCTAAATCTTGATTCTGACACTAGGACTGCACCACTGGTTAATTCCAAATATGCAAAAGTGAGTACACAGAATGCTCTTGTGTGCCAACCAGTTGATTGTCCACTGCACATGCACGTACTGGCTTCTCCAGTGAAGGGCTAACACTTGCATAGCTTTGTGTCTGATCACTGGTTTAATCAAATACCCTTATCAGGACAGGAAGTTGGAAGTTTAGTTTGAAATAACTAATAGACAAGCAAGGATGTGGCACAACCAGACACCAGAAGAGCCCTTTATTTATACATGTATCAGATATGTCTGAAGTAATTCAGACAATATAGAAGGTGATTTCATTCAATTTAATAAAAGCATAGAGTTTAAATATTTTAGGGGTTGGGAGAATATTGTTAAGTAATCCTCTTTCAAGATGGAACTGTGAGAAATGATATCTGTACATGTTCAAAACCAGAGAAACCCCTTTTTACTCCCTTAAAATTGCCTTTTCCCTGTAGCAAAAAGCCTGAGTCTACAGCAGATTTTCAAAAAGACTGCCAAACACACTGGTATTTGTATTAGCATTGCAGCACATATGCTACTTACTATTCAGGAACTCTGTGAAAATACAGGCAATTTTCCCTACCTGTTACACTTTAAAAAGGTAATACAAACCTCACATAGATGGTTCTAGAATAGAGCATTTTTATCTTCCAAACTACTTTATATACAGGACTAGGGACTATTTTGTATTTCATTTAAGGATGCTCCTGAACTGACTGTTCCTTTACCTTGTGCATTGACTTTTTAACCAAAAAAAAAAAAAAAAAAGTTACAGAGTAGGTTGTAACTTCTAAAAGTTTCAGTGAAGTATAGCCAAACATGTTGCTTCTAAGCAAATTCTGTAATAAGAAAGAATGAACTGTTGACAATGAACTAGTGTATATCACTAAAGTGTGTTTTTAAAACAGGAAATATCCAGAGACCTCCGACCTTTTGGTCCACGTGGAAGGGCCATGGTCATGTAGGGTAGGCATATGGCTTTCTTTGAAGCCTTCTGAAGCACTAACAGAGATGGAGACACTGCAATTCCTATGTGATATTGATTGGCAGACTTTTAAAATAATGCTCATGCCTACAGCTGCAGTATTAAGGCTGATTTTATGAACTTACTCTTTTTTTTCTAACTTCATTGCCTCATTTCTCCACTGCATGCTAGCTGTTTGCATGAAATGTCAATGGTCTAAGTAATTCTTAATCTATTTTGTGTTCAGAGTTGAAGTCTATTTGAGCTCTTTACAAAGCCTGTGGAACCTGAACCATTTTTCTGAAATGCATCTTCCTCTCCGTTTTGGTGCCAATTATCTCCAGTTTTTCTTTAAGAATGTTAGTGATTGGCTGGGATTAGAGTTTTTTAATGGGTTCCGATAAAAGAATGTGTCCTTCCCACATGATCAATTTATATATTGTGACCTATCCCCATCTGGCAGATTATTCACATTTGCAATGTAGTGAGTTAAGTATGCAAACTTTCAACAGTCTCCCAGTGGCTATTCCTGGGTCCCATTAAATGATCGATGCAGTAATCTAATAGGCTTCCCCATTTCTTGGCCTCATAGGAAGCACCATCTTTCAAACCATTTCCTTTTAAATTGTTTGCAAACATTGCAGTGCCTTCAGAGAAATGTGCACAGCTGAAACAGATACAATGATAAGAATTCAGCTTGCCTGTGAAGCATCAGCCTCCATTTCCTTTATCTTCTATGTTGTGCAAGTTTAAGAAACAACTTGTGCAAGATGCTGCTGAAATGTAGCCTTCATTTTTGGCAAATCCAGATGACAGCAGACTTTAATCCATACCAGTCAGACAGGTGTTTCCTTTCAACCGTCATGCAAAGGATACATCCTTTTCATTTTGAGGTGTACCCTCTAACAGACATAATTAATCTTTACCAAATGTCTGACACTCTTCTTCAGAGCAGCAGCGGCTTTAGGAGCAAAGAAGTGTTTATGCAATTTAACCAAGCTCTGAAGCTTTGCTCTATTGTTCAGATTAGCATATCCTACTTTTGGATGCTAATCTCTGTCTGCATTTGAATGGAGTCTCCCACCCCACCCCAAGCTATGCAGCCCTTCCTCAGGCCAAAGAATTCTCCTTTTTCAATATAATAGGTCATGTTCTTCCTAACTGAGCCACCTACTATTGTTCACCTAATGCTCCAGACTTCTGTTTGGGCAGCCAGCAGGTCTGTACATCAGTTTAGAGCTCATTGAGTAGTCATGACTTACCACTGGGCTTCCAAGACTGGGTTGGGCAAACTATGGCCTGCGGGCCCTTCCTGACCAGCCCTGAGCTCCCAGCAGGGGAGGCTGCTCCGCCCCCTCCCCTGTCCCCTTCCCTGCCTTGCTGTCTCCCCTCCCCCACAGCCCCAGTATGCTGCGCTTGCAGATCTCTGGCCCACAGCTATGGCCGGGCAGGGTTGGCTCCATCGGGGCCTAAGTGCCCGCTGCTTTGAGCGGCTTGGGAAGGGGGTGGGGCTGCGAGCTCCTGCAGGGTGGCATGACTTGCTCCAGTGGGCCTGAGCAGTGTGGTAAGGGGATCACAGCTGGGCTGGGGTCTTGGATAAGGGGCAGGGAGTCCCAGAGGGTGGGGGTGTAGATAGGGGACAGGGAGCTGGGGTAGGGTTCTGGGGATGCAGTTAGGGTGGGGGGGTCTCAGGAGGGGTGAGTCATGAGACAGGGAGCAGGGGGGCTTAAATGGGGGTGTGGTCCTGGGAGATGGGTGGGGGTGGGATCTCGGGATGGGGTGGTGGTTAGGGGACAAGGAGAGGAGGTTGGATAGGGGGTGCGGTCCCAGGGGGGGGTTAGAGGTGAGGTATCCCAGAGGGGACAGTCTTGTGACAGGAAGCGGGGTGGGTGGGTGGATAGGTTGAGGGTTCTGAGGGGACTAGGGACGGGGTTGGATAGGGGGCGGGGCCAGGCTTCCCTACCCTTCCCGGCCCTCCATACAGTTTTTAACCTTGATGTGGCCCTTGGGACAAAAAGTTTGCTCACACCTGTTCTGAGATATTCCCTCTCCTATCTAGACAGCTGTTTATAAACTCTTGGACATAACATCAGTTACAGTGAGATTGGAAGTTAAGCCCCTTTGAAAATCCAAGATACCTCTTTTTTTTTTTAAGAAAGATACCTGAATTTGTGTCTGTGCTCCTGTACTAGTTTGTTTAGAGTTTAAAAACATTTTCTCCAAAATTTAAAAATAATGGTGTTTTCTGATAAACGATACCTGTGAAAATGGTGATACCCAGCACTGATCCCATCAGGTCTTTATACTGTGACCAGTACTATTTTTTTGAAGTATCAGGCTTTATACAGCCATTGTGTGCTCTTGATTCATTTCATGTTTACTAGCTAGGTTGGGGGCACGTCAAAAAAGCTACTTTATGTCACTATTAATGATGTCTTAGACATTTGAGCCACTGTCTGAGGCTAGATCCATCAAGAGATTTACTTAACTGCCTAACTGCCACTTTAGGCAACTAAATCTACAATTTAGATCCTTAAAACCCCTGCACAGTTGCTCCTTAGTTCTGAAGTACTTAAACTCCTTGGGTGCCTACGGTCCTAGGCCTCTAAAATTCTACCAGTGAGCATGAACACAGCTACCTGAGCCTAGGTGCCCAGCTTGTGCCTAAGTTCCAATGCAATTCTCAAGCTAGGTGTTTGCCTGTCTATCTTATCTGCAGTACCTGATCTGGTAGCCATGCTCGGAATCCATCTACTGGTCAGGCTCTGCACAAAATACAGCCTGTGGTGCTGCTGCCAGAGGGAATTGGTTTAAATTAGCAGGTTCCAGTCGTCCTACTCCAATTAACAAAATAGCTTCAATAGGAATGATGATGATACAAATTGCATTGCCCAAACTCCTGCTACTACTAAACCCTCTTCACTCATGTCATGACTCTTGTTTTAACATCTATATACCTGAAAGGAAGTGCAAATATATAAGATGCCAAGTGGTTGGGGGGCGCCAAAAAGCATGCTGGGGGAGGCGGTGGAGCGGAGGTGAGCTGGGGCTGGGAGGCACAGGGAGGATGCCCACAGCAAGTAATGGGGGAGTAGGCGTGAAGGGGAACCGCTCCCTGCCCCAGCTCACGTCCACTCTGCCTCTTCCCCTGACCATGATGCCCCGTTCTAATTCTCCTTCCCTCCCAGGCTTGCCATGCCAAACAGCTGATTGGCGCTGCAAGCCTGGGAGGTGGGAGAAGTGGAGCGGCGCCAGCAGGGGAGGAGTAGCCGAGGTGAGCTGGGGTGGGGAGCTGCCAAAGGCTGGGCTCCTTGGGCGTAGGGGGGGGCTCCGCAGGTAGGGAGAGGGCAGGGAGCTGCTCTGGGGGAGGCACCACAGGGCGGGGAGGGCAGGGGGAACTGCTGCAGGGCTCCCTGGGCTGGTGGAGGGGCCACAAGGTGGAAGTTTCACCTAGGGCGCGAAATATCCTTTCACCGGCCCTGATCCCTTTACCCATTGATAAGTTATTGGCTAGGGTAGAGGTATAGGGTAGGACAGCCATTCATTTTAAGTCAGCACTGATTTGCACTGGGACAGAATAGTCTTATAAAGATGCTAGAATGAGATGAAGAGGCAGTAATAAGTGTGTTTCCTGGAAAGTCATCCACATCCAAAGTCACCATCCGAATTGGCACTCTTGCAATAATTATGTGCCAGGTTAAAAGGGAGGCAAGTGAAAATTAGTTTATGGGAGAACACACAGTGGTGCAATAACTTAAAAACATACAAGCACTATTTAAAAGCCCTATGGCATAACAAAAAATTAGCGTATGTGAATAGTTACGTGCTCTGGATTTCCCTTTCCTTCCTTCATCTACATTGAACTTATTTCCATCTGTCTTCCAGCCCCTCTGTTGCCACTTTCCACTTGTCATGGGCAATCGCTGATGAAACACAGATGGGGCCTCTATAGTTCCTTGTCTTGTCAGTCCCAGTGAAAAGGGTGGAGCAGGCAACCTTCCTATGCTTTAGATTAGAAGCTAGCCTAGCTATTTAAAGGCTGCCTGTCATTTCTGGGCAGCTATTATTGCAGTAAAGGGGGTTCGCTACAGCACAGTCTGAAATCCAGATTTAGCAAGTGTCTCATTTTAGGCAACAACTCTGTCAATGTGTCATAGTCTCCCTTGTATCAACATCCTGGCAGAAGCTAAGGGTTGAATGACCATGGAAATTAAATTACTTCTATTCTTTGTGAAGATCTCTCCAGTCATTAGTGGAGGCATAGCATCAAATGTGTGAAGCTTTCACTGCTATTGTCCAATTCTGGTAAGCCAGAGCCTCCCACTCAAAACCGAATTTACCACTCAGCATAGTTATTTGCTGTGATTAATTGCATATTTCAATATACTGGCAAATACTTAGCATTTGAAGCATTGAAAGCATATTCGGATTGTAACAGCAGGAATCCAATTTCACCCAACTTCTGTTCTGCAAGTGGATATTGCTTTTTTACATCCAATGTGGAGATTGGAAATCCCCAGTGAAGCTGCTGATACAAAGACCTTCAATAAATTGCTAAATAACCTTGTCAGAGCAGGACATTTTAAAATGAGAACTATGCTGATCTCTGAGCCTTATTGTTTAACTAGCCAATACTGGTCACATCAATACTAAGAAAGGTTCGGTGATATATTCAGAACCTGCATTGATCTGGAAGATGCTGAGCCTCTGTTAGAGCTCTGTATTGATGCAGCTGCTGCTCTGAAAGACAGTAATGTCCCAAAGGTCATGTTTTCTTAAATTGCTGTATAAATGTGAAATTAATACAAAGGTCACCGAGTTGATTGTGAAAGATAAGCCACTTACTAATTTATTCATGTCTTTCCTTAAATGAGCTTGTGACTCTAGAGATCACTCAGCTAATGTCCTAGCTGCTTATTTGCCAGCTGGAAGGGTTTTTTTTATATTGCAGTTGTATGGGATCCTATGGGATAAGTACTTGCTCCCAGTTGGAGTAGAACTCTTTGTTAAGATCAGTGGGAACAGTATGTTCAGGCTCAGAAGAGGCTATGTCTGAAAGCCCTCAACTTTCCAGATGTGGTAACAGTTTCCCTGTCTTGTTGTTTCTATCCGAACAAGCTGGATTGTGGATGGGCTACTGTCAGGATTGCCTCCCCACTTTGAACTTTAGGGTACAGATATGGGGATCCGCATGAAAAAGAAATAACCCTCCAAGCTTATTTTACCAGCTTAGGTTAAAACTTTTCCCCCCAGACTTTTTTTGTGTTTGGACCTGGTGTGCTGCCACCATTAAGTGAGAATGTTTTAAAAAACTACTGGACATGGGCCGCTTGAGGCCCCTCTTTTTCTTTCCACAAAACCCCCAAACTTATTCCCTCCCTGGGAAGCTTGAGAGAAAAGCCTTACCTGATTTTGCGAGACGTGCCCGATCCAAAACCAGGATCTTACACCATGGAAAACAAGCAGTTAGATTTTTAAAAGAAAGATTTTAATACAAGAAAAAAAGAAAGGAATAAATCCCTTATAACCATTAATAGAACAGCATCTACCATAATTAACAAAAGAATTAAGAAAACAAACCTCTCCCCCGAGGCAACTTTTTTCCACTGTTGATATTTCTGCTGAATTTTACAATATTAAGAAGCACCCAGCCAACACTCACCACTGAGAACCCTTCAAGTGATAAAAAGAAGGTAAGCTTACTGACTACCTTACTTAATAGAAACCTTATAATTACAGTGAAAGAAATAGCTGTGATTCATCCCATGGCCGAGCTGAACAGTGAGGACGCCCAGAGAGAAACTGAAACTTAATTTTTTTTGTTTCCTGAGGAATTTCTTATTGGTTAGTTGTTTACCTTTCAGGTTACCTTTAGCTTAACCCCTTACAGGTAAACACTAATTTTAGGCTACTTTATACTTATGACAGGTACTTCAAAGGCTGTGGGGCTACTTACCATTCTGCACTCACAGGCCTGTCAGACTCCTCCCACCCATGAGTGGGGAATAGTTCTGTCTTTTGCAGTAATAGACCTATGCTGGTAACATGTTTCCAATAATAAAAGCCATTTTGTAAGGGTTTCATCTGATTAACTAACTGTCTGAACATCTTCTCTCAATGCAATTTTGATTGCAGGTGATAAAGGCAATTTGATTTTTGTTCCAATTTCCCTGGAAGATTCACTTTGTGACAAGTAATATCACAAGCTTCTTCAGATAGCAACACTAGGAGGACATGGTCTGACAACATTTCATAAAAGAGTGTTGAGACGCATAATGTTGTTTCCCACACAAAAGGCATTTTTATAAAGCCAACACTGTGTGAGTGAAGTGATCCTTGTTATTGCTTTCCTATTTGAAGTACAAATAAGATAAGCACATACAATAAGACCTGAGTTAATACTACAAGATAATATTCACAATCTTGTCTAAATCAACTCCCTTTTGGTCTTTACCTGCTTTGTGTTCACTTTTTTGCCAGTATTTTAGCAAAAGTAGAACCTGGCAGCATAGTCTGAATAATGGTTGGGGTATTTGCTATTCATAATTTAGAAAACAAATTCATGCAGCATAGATTTGGTAGTGGCATAATTCATGTGTGCCTATAACACACCAAATCTCCTCCTGTAGCAGGGTGACACGCTAACTACTCCATAAGGATGCTTGGATTTCTGCTAAGTCACCCTGATGTCACCTGCTTTGCCTACCCATAAGGCTTCAGGGTAGTGAATAGGGCTTCAGTAGTAGTACCAACCAGGATATATAAATATAGAGCCTAGGGCAAAGGAATTATAGTCTGTCATTGAGCGGTCCTGCTGGGAAACACTAGTAATAGCCACACAGGGAGGGAAAGGTATGAGATCGAGGTTTAAATTTCATATTAGTTGTATCAATTATGAATTAAACCAAATCCCAAGAAAAGGGGTCCTGGATTATCTGCAGTGTGTGTGTGTGTGTACACTGTACTTCATTTGGAGCCAGATGGGAACTACATATGCTTGTTGGTTTTTTTTTTGTCTTCATCAGCTTGCTGTGACTCAAGTCGCCAGAAGACATGTATGTACAAACTCCATGATACATCTTCTAGTGTGGTCACCTTAGATTTTTATGGCTAATGTGTAAAATTAAATTTTCTATTGCAGTCTGTCTGAGATGCAGCATCCTTGCAGTTAATTAAGATTGTGATAGAATTGCCTGCCAAGTCCAGTAGGAGAACAGAGGTTAATGGGCAGTCAACAGCAGTCCAATCAACTGTTCTCATCGCCTGTGTAGTATACAGTCTTTTAAAAACTTATAACTGGAAGTGTCAGTCCAATTTAAGAGGATTGTGCCCCAACTGTAATACAGAAAACAACATGACATTAAGACACAGATATAATGGCAGGTACTTTGTAAAACACTTTAAGATCTACGGATGAAAAGTGTTGTCTAGGAGTTGGGTATTATAACTGCCATTTTAGGGGATCAAACAGATTGCTAATGAATTCTGTTGCTGCCTGCCCTGTAACCTTGGGGCTTTCATGCTGTGCAGCTATGGCTCAGATTCCTGACACCAGCAACCAGTTCACAAGCATAAAGTCTCACCCAGCTCTTACCAGCCTAGTTCCTCCTTGCAGGGGGATGCCAACAGTTCTTCCTGTCCCAAATCTCCCCAAATTCATCTACCCAAGTACTAGATACTGAGACCATTCCCCTCTGGTTTGTCAACCTTAAAAGTGTGCAGCCAGACCCCTCCTTCCTCCCCCCACCCCTCAATATCAGCTTGCTTTGCCTGGTGCACATACTCCACACACCTTGTACACCAGAGACCTGCTTGGGATAAAAATAACCAAATTATGGTGTGTTTTTGATAGAAAAGCCACAGATTCAAAGATGGAATAGGAAGGAAGAGCAAACATCTGAAGTTATGTAGAAAATAAACAGATGCAAACTCAGGCTTTACACTTGCATATTCAATAAAATCCCTTCTTCTAATGCAACTTACATGTTGCCTTTGAACAGTTTTTTGGCATACTTCCTTTCCATTGGGGGTACTCGGCAGCTACTGGCAGCCTCCAACCTTGACACTGGCCCTCAGATTCTGGGTGAAAAAAGCTCAGCCCCAAGCCTGTTTGGTTGGTTGGCTGGTTTTTTTCCTTCTTCTTTCTCATTCCTGGCATGGTGATTCATGGTTTGTCAGAGTGGGGAAATCCCCTCTTGACCTGAGAGCTGGGATGTCTCCATGTCTTTCCAGTTACTCTTTTTGGGCAGGACAATGAATATAATGTCCATATTGGATCAGACCAATGGTTCATCTAACCCAGTATCCTGTTACTGGCAGGGGTCAATGCTAGATGCTTTAGAGTGAATGAACAGAACAGGGCAAGTTCAGCTGATCCATCCCCAGTCATCTACTTCTGGCATTTGGAGGTTTAGGGACACAGAGCATGAGATTGCATCTCTGACCATCTTGGCTAATAGCCATGGACTAGAACTAATCTCTATGAATTTACCTAAATCTTTTTTAAGCCAAATTATAATTTTGGCCATCATCCCCAGGGAACCAAGTTCCACAGGTTTACTGTGCTGTGTGGAAAAAGTACTTCTATTTGTTTTTTAAATCTGCTGCCTATTAATTTCACTGGGTTCTTGTGTTTATGTGAAGGGCTGACTGACACTTTTTCTCTCTACAACATTCATGATTTTATAGGCCTTTGCCATATCACCTGCACCCCTTAGTCATCTTTTTCCAAATGAACTGTCCTAAACTTTTTAATCATTCCTCATCTAGAAATGGTTCCATGATCCTAATACTTTGTTGCCCCTCTCTGAACTTTTTCCAGTTCTAACGTATCTTTTAAATATGGCAACCAGAACTGGCCACAATATCCAAGGTATGGGAGTATCATAGATTTATCAAGTGGTATTTCTGTCTTATCTATCCATTTCCTAATGGTTCCCAACATTTTTGGTTAGCTTTTTACTGCTGCTGCACATTGAGTGAATGTTTTCAGAGATGTCTCAAGTTGCAGTGGGGGAGGTTTAGGTTAGATATTAGGAAAAACGTTTTCGCTAGGAGGGTGGTGAAGCACTGGAATGGGTTACCTAGGGAGGTGGTGGAATCGCTTTCCTTAGAGGTTTTTAAGGTCAGGCTTGACAAAGCCCTGGCTGGGATGATTTAGTTGGGGATTGGTCCTGCTTTGAGCAGGGAGTTGGACTAGATGACCTCCTGAGGTCCCTTCCAACCCTGATGTTCTATGAACTGTCACAATAACTCCAATATCTTTCTTGAGTGGTAACAGCTAAGTTAGACCCCATCATTTTGTTTGTATAGTTGGGATTATTTTTTTTCAGTTAGTATTACTTTGCACCTATCAACATCAAATTTGTCTGCCATTTTGTCACCCAGTTTAGTGAGTAACTTTTCAATCATCTTTGGACTTAAGTAGCTTGAGCTATTTACAATCTACAAATTTTGCCACCCTTACTGTGTACCTCTTTTCTCCAAATCATTTATAAATATGTTGAACACTGGTCCCAGTACAGATCCTTGGGGGACCCTGTTATCTACTACTTTCCATTATGAAAACTGACCATTTATTCCTACCCTTTGTTTTCTGTCTGAATTAATCTAGTTTCCCTTTGCGTCTGACACCCCAAGGCTGTAGCTCATGTGGGATAGAAGAAGTTAATGGAGTTCTAGAACAGCGCTGAACAGCAGTTTCATGCCTAACTAACTAAACCTATCCCTTTCAAAAAGGTAACGTTGTGGGTAACAGATTGTAGTGGGTGGAAGCATTGCTCCTGTCCATCCTCTCTGATAGCAGGACTTGCTTTGCACCTCCCAGCAGAGTTGGCAACTGCTTAAGTCACTGCTGCAAGAGACTTCACTCCACCATGGATATAAGGGAGATGAAAGAAATTTGGAGTTGAGCTATGCGAAGGAAGGTTCCCTAGAAACAGGAACCTGGTGCACGTTTGCCATGTAAGCTGTGTATTTGGTATTCACTTATAAGTGGAATCAGACCTAAAGAGGAGTGAGTTTCTACCTTGAACAGCCTATGCTGACTGATCTGACTGAGGAAACTGTGTGCTTGCAACTGCATAGAAAGTCTCAATATTTTGAGTATAAGTTAATTTTACAGGAGTGGGAGTGGTTCAGAAAAACACACTTGGATGGCTCAACTCTCTGCTTCTACTGAAGTCAGTGGGGAATTTACCATCAATTGTAGAGGGAGTGGAGTTAAGTCAGCTTTGGCTGCTTTTTGAATATCTCAGCCTTAATATGAAGTGACAGTTTAAAGATGTGATTTTTCATCAGTGGTATTGAATATACCAATCTTCTCCCCAAGGAGAGATGGTATTATAGACTTAGGGATCTGGACACATTTATATTTAGCCCTGGTTGTTTCAACTATATATAACTTTCAAATTCCAACACCTTTATTTATATAAAAGCTATTTTAGTGGTGTTTAAAATTTCTCATGTTTGGTCCTTCTAAAGCCTCTGCGTGGTAATTAAGGCAATCTAGCTTAACAGACAGAGGGATATAAATGCATGCCAAAAAACCCCTTATTTATTCAACAGAAATTCTCTATTCTATTTATTCTACTTGTGAGTAATGCCACTATTCCAAACCCTAGCCAATAAAACCTTTATGCCCCTACAATCCATTGTCTTTTCTCTCTCTGTATATGTAAAGGTGTCCATGCATACCAATGAATGCCTAGCAATATATGCACCAGTTTAGTAAATTCAGATTTATGCAGCCTTACACAAAGAGCAAAAGGTGCTTTCAGTCTATTACTTTCCTTAACTTAAAGGACAGGTATGTCAGAGCAGTGTTTCTCTCTTTTGCACGTGCTGCAGAAATCTTGAAAACAAAAGCACAGATTCACAAAGGCATTTAGGTGCCTAAATCCAGTATCCAGGTGCTATCACGATCTAGATAACCCCACTCAGCTGCTGCCTAACTCTATAGGCACCTAAACACACTCATGCCTAAATCTGTGCTGTATAAGTTCCATAGATGCCTATGTTTCTGCCCTGGGAATGCATGCTGCTTCAGGCAGGTACCTGGATATCTGTCTGCTGCCTAAGACCCAACATGATTTCAAACCAGGGACAGATGGGCATTGCCCCATTTCTCCTGCCTGTGGGAGGAGAAATGTGGGGCCCAGTGTGACAGATGTGCCCTCAGCTTACCTTGTAACCTTTAGCCCAGTGGTTAAGGAACTCACCTGGATGAGGGAGACCTAGGTTCAATTCATCTCTCTGCCTAATGAGGAGATGAGATGTGAATAGGGATGCCCTAGCTGCTGGTCTATGGATATTCTGATGTATTTGTGTGGGGAGGGGTCTCAGTCTCTCTTTAGAGCCATTCCCCTTTGTATTAAATAATACCCCAGAGTGAGTGACTATAGCACACGGGATTAGAGCATTCATCTGGGAGACTGTTGTTCAAATCCCTTCTCATCAGGCAGAAGGAGCTGTTGTTGTACTGGGGTCTCCCACCATTCTCATGTGCCTGTCTCTCCCTGTGAAATGCCTATGGACCTTACCCAGAGTTTGTGGATTCCAGTGATTTTTTTCCCCCTCCAATGTGTTTTAAGTCCTTTGTAAGTCTAGGCAAGAATGCAAGCATATCTATACACAGGCAATACTTACAGTTAAACTTCCAGGGCCCCCCCAAAAAAAGCCTAACATTTTTCAGTTACTTGCACCACAAAGACCTTGCCTTTCTAGACTAGTACCTGTTGGCTTTCCCTTAATCACAATCATTAACCCTCCTTGGCGTTTGGGCTGCTCTCGTTCTGTAATCAAGCCTTATTGCTGGATCACCCCTCCCCAACCATGAGCATAGCAGAGGGTGGGAAGCAGAGGACCATCCAGGTATTTTCTAAAGTTGTTGCTAAGACGGGGAAATCTAGAGGAGCCATTCCAAAAGCAAAGCCACCACTACCAGTATACTTACCAGAGGATGGGAATGACTATTCTAAGTGTCAGCCAAGGGGCATACAACCCATGTGAAAATAGAAATTAGATCAATTTGGAAGAGACGTGAAGGTTCCAGCCTGAGCTACATTTAGGCATAAGATTTATCGAGCTCACTACTACCCAATGCTTTTCTCATTGCTTATAGATTGTGTTGTCAGTATTCTACTGGCCCTAAAGTATTTGTATTCTAGAATACAATGACCCAGTGGACAGGCACTGGACTGGGAGTCAAGACATCTGGACTCTGTTCCCAGCTCTGTCACCGGCTTCCTGTGTGCTCATGGATTCTTAGTCTTTGTCCCTCAATCATCCATCTCTAATATGGTGAAGTTTCCCCACCTTTTAGGGGTGCCATAGGGACAAATCCACTGATGTTCATGAGATACTCCAGTACTGGAGTGATGAGCCAGAGAATGAAATTCTATGGGGAAGCAAAATCCTGAGGCAATTAAATGAGATAATGTCCCCCTAATTTGCCACTATTTATTTTCAAATGAGTATGGAATCATCACATTTTTTAAAAAAATGAATAACTTGCATCCTGTGAATGCCTGAATTCCTCTAAATGTTTCAGCAAGCTGTACAGAGCAAAAAAATGGCATCCAAATAAAAAGCATCAGTAATGGATGAAGCACTTGCATAGGCAGCAATTATGCATCATTTTCTTTCACTTGGCACCAGCAGTAACACCTGCTCCTACAGTATTTTTATAATGTTGTTTTGCACAATTTGACTTAACTAGCTTTGCATTTTCTATTAAGGGAATGCACCGTTTTAGGATGTCTCTGTTCACTGAGTAATGCTCACAAATCCAGCAATGAATAATTGAGAGATGGGGGTCTTGTCTCTTAGTGTAGGTTCTCTAATAAATATTGCTGTTCAGATGCTTCCTGACGTATCAAACTTTTAAATTGAATTCTCTCTTTAGGTAAGAGCCTTCAGGACCCCTCTACCCACCCCATTACATGAACTTAGTAATGAGTTTCAAATAGCAGGGTTCATGTGGTGTCCTTGATTCTAAAGTCTCTGGGAAATTGTGAATGGTCCCTCAACTCCACCCACTCCTCTCATCAGTGGAGTTGGCTTGCTGAAGTAGTCCTTGATATTTGCAGTTTAATTCTCCATGACATCATCTTGTAGAGATACGTGAATGTTTTCTGGCAAGGTCATATTTAACTGCTACATTCTCATTCCTTTCCTTCCAAAGAATTGTAAAATGTTTTTGAAGCTATAGCATGTATTCACCCACCACTGAGGTCCATCAGCCTCTGGCAGGAATGAATTCTCTTAATTTCACAACAGCTGATAATGACATGAGTCCTGGATCCAATTGCAGAGGGATCAAGTTCACTCTCATCTGCTTGGCAGCCAGGAGGTTCTCATTATCCCAATCACAAAGGGTCACTCTGTTTTAAATCTTGCCCCAAAGAGGCCATTCTCACAAAACTGAACGTGAACTGGAATGTCAGTGATGTACCGGAGGGAAGAGACTGCCACCTAGCACATCCACAATGCTATTTCCTACATCCCTGGGTTCTAATTACTGACCCAGTCTAACCTTGCTTAGAGATTAGATCAAAATTCAAAGTGCTATAGCTGCAGTTACTAAGATGTCACTAGGCTTTTACAGAGAATTATTGGAAACGGGACAGATTATTTTGTTTTAAGTATTCTCTCAAATTTACAAAGGGATAATTTCTCACAAACTCTAAGCAGAACTTGTGTGTATGTGGAAAGCAGAGTTTCTGCAATTATTATACCTAGTACCACAAGCCCTGAATCTATTCCCCCAGAAACCTGATTCTGATGGACAATTACCTAATTAGGTAAAACTGGGCACACAGGTAATGTAGTGATTATCACAACTAAGAGCTCACATTTAAATATTTCACAGTGAAGTAACCATAGGCCAACAAAAATTGGGCAATAGTTTCCAGGCACTAATACATCAAGGAAATCGTTAGCCATGTTACCAAACAATTCACCAACAAAAAAGGGGAGATATTTATTGAATAAATATTTCACTATGAGTTACTCACTCAGAACTGGATGGATACCCTGCCCAGGGTGTAATCTATTGCTATACCTTAAAATAAATAGTGAGCAATGGATAAAATGGGAATAAAAATATCCCTGTTTCTGGGGCATCCCATTGTCCAGAGCCTTTGACTCAAAATAAGACAAAGCACAACATGTTACAACTCTGGTGCAGTAGCAGTGAACCCAGCCTCTCTGCCTTTGACAAAACTTCATTCCCAAACAGATAATATTAATACTACGGAGGAAAGAGGCATTGCTTTTTCATCAGTAGATCTCAAAATGCTGTACAGTGTTAATATCCTTTTCAGTGTAAAACTACAGAGAAAGCCCGACACCTTGCCTTTTAGGAGAATGTGTCTTTTCAGACTTCATTGCACCAGGACCCCCTTCTGACACCATTAATTACTACATGACCCTAGGAGGGGAATGCAAAGCCTGAGCCCCACCTCCTTGAGTGGGTAGGGGGGGAGAGTGAAGCCTAAGCCTGGGGCAGTAGGCTTGGGAATTGGCTTCAGCCACAGGCCCTAGCAAGTCAAATGCCAGCTGCCACTAAAATGGGGTCCTAACCCAAGTTTGAGAACTGTTGGGCAAGGGCATTCTAGAATTACAGCCGGCTACTGCAGAAGCTCTGCTTCCAGCCTTTACAAGGGGTCAGAGTCACTAGTGCTAACCTTTGCTGCTAAGGGGCTGTTAGGCTGCTCATCTGTGAATAAATGCTAGCAGACACGGGGCTTTAGGGTGCAATCTCCTCAGAGTGGGTCTCCCTCTTAATCTGGTAAGGGTCTCCCGTCAATCTGCCAAAGCCATCTCAAAAGGCTATGTTTATGCCGTCGATGTGCTTGGTCAAAACATTTCTTTTAGTCTTTAATATTAAATACCAAAGTCAAAATGGAATGAATTGAAATGTTGACATTATTGAGACTCAGAATGTCAGGCCCACCAGCGGCAATTCTGAGCCCCAGGGTAGAACAGTCAATGGGTGCTCTTCCAGCACAGCCAGGGCTTCCATATGCCCGCCAAACTGCCTTCACCACTGCTGGTTCCACCCCATGCATGCCTACGAGCCCTGCAACCTGCCTGGGCCATTTAAAAGGGTGCTCAAGCACCTGGGCAATTTCCCCCTTCCCCTCCCACACCCCCTCCATTTTTCGGGCCTGCAAAATGTTATAACTCCCCCCTCCCCCCCTCAAATCTATAGTTCCCACAAAATGTTTTGATGAAACTGTATTTTTGGACATAATTGTCCCATTTAACAAAAAAAAATAACTACTCCTAGTCAAAATGTTTGTCTGAGCTATCCAGGTCTCTCGGGTCTGACACCCTGGATTGGAACCTTCACAGGAACTGGGTTTCCTGTTGAGGTTTCGGATAACACACAGGAAGAGTTCAAAGGCAGTCTCAGTTATTATTTACTGCAATATAATTATATAAACATTAGCACTCTGAGATCTCAGTCAGATCAAGCCTCTGTTGTGCTAGGCTCTATACAAACGTAGTAAATAATAGTTCCTACCACAAAAAGTTATTATCTAAAATACAAGATATAATTAGTAGATGGAAGTACCAAACGTGTGTGTCGGGGGGAGAATGAGAAGGTTAATTAGAAAGCTTTTGCACAAATTAATTGTACCATAGTTTTTAACCCATCAGGTGCACTAGTCATGTTATAATACTTTAGCTCCTCTGCACTTACTCTCACCTAAAGACTAGAAATGAAAGACCTTAGCCAACAATGTAGGACCCTAAGAAAAACAGATTAAAAATGGGATAGCTTTGGAAGAGCGGGGGATGATATAGGGGCGCATAATTAAATAGGAACATTAGGTTGTTTTGTGTGAAACCTTTGAAATAGTCTAATAAAGTGTCCCTGAGATTTAATTCATTGTTAATACATTTAACTATTAATGGCTCTGAAAGCTGACACAAGATCTTCAGAACAAGAGCTTGGGTTTCTTGTACAAAGAGTAGGCACAGTATCACCTCCCCTCCCCACCCCCCAAAAAACCCAACCCATGCACCAAAAAGCACCTCCTTTCAACACTGCTTGAACCTATCTAATTCTCTCTTTGTTGCCGTTCCCCCTCTATCCACCCCGCATGTCTTTCTGATCTGGTGCAATTCAGCAGATCCAAACAGCTGTAGTCCTTGAAGGATGCCCTTGTCAGTAATTGCTGCTTGCTGTATCTTTTTCTCTTAGTTTGTAAATATTTTTAAATTTAATGATTTTTCTTATTCTGCGAGAGCTAGCATGATCTTGTATTTATTTTATTTTTTTTTGGAAGAAGGAGCAGTTACTTTAATTCTTGTGTTTTTCTTATAGCCATAGAATGCTGCTTATCCTGGAGGGTTTTTCTTTAATTCAACTGAGTAATGTGTTGCCAACTTCTGCAATTTTATTGCAAGATTTGTGATATTTGGTATCTTTCTTAAAGTCCAAACTTCTGGGATCAGGAGACTGGAAACCTTAGTTTTTGGGTTGGGGGTTTTTGTTTTAAGTAAGTTTCTAGTCCTTGAGGCTGCAGAGCAAATCCTGGCAATATGAACCAGATGGCAAATGAAAATAGCAAATGTGTTACTTTAAAAAATATTATGACTTTTAATCCAGTCTCATTACTTGTGGAGACCTTATTCATAATTGTTAATACTCCCTTCCTTATAAGAGAGACAAAAACTTGGTATTACAGTTTTAGGTCAATGGGCATTGTCAACTTGATGCAAACTTTCACTACAAGGACAAGTCTCATTGACTTACCTTACTGTTCTCATTTATGGTTAAGTACTGGGGTCGACTGGAGAGTGATCTGCAGTCGATTTGGCAGTGTGACATTCCCCTGGTGTAATCTGGACTGGTGATCTGCTAGGTCATCCCAACCCTTGACTCTGGGAGCCAGCCATACCCTGCTCTGCTGTGAGAACCCCCACTCTTGGACTGTTTACGCACAGCCTCTAGCATAAGCTGCTCCTTGTATTCTGCAACCAAATGACACAAGCCAATATCTCTGCCCCCATACACAACCCTGGGAACCTCCATCTTGCAGTGTCCAGCTATGCACGCTGGACGCTGCAAGCTTGAGTTTGACAATTTAACAAAGAAATTGATATGTACCAGGCTTGTTATTCCAAGGCGAGTCTCTGACATGCTTCAAACCAAATGCACTGCTTCAGGTAGAATAAACAAACAAATTTATTAACTACAAAGATAGACTTAAATGATTATAAGTCAGAGCACAAGAAGTTGCATATGGTCAAATTAAATAAAATCAATATGCATTCTCAGCTGATCTTAACACTTTCAGTGCCTTTAAAACTTAGATGCTTCTCATCACCAGCTGGTTGGTTGCCCTTCAGCCAGGCTCTCCCTTTTGATCAGTGCTTTAGTCGCTTGGTTGTAATGTCTGTAAATGGAGGTGGGAGAGAGGGAGGAAGAGTATGGCAAACATCTCTCCCTTTTATCACATCCTTTCTTCCCTCTTGGCTTTGCACCACCCTCCTTGAGAGTCATGCAAGTATTACCTCATTGTAGTCCCAAACTTATCAAAGGAAGGGGGGTGACTCACTCAAGAATCCAACAAATCCTTTGTTGCTGCCTAGGCTCGTGTCCTTTATTCCTGTGAGTCTGGGCTCGGTTTGTCCCGTACATGCCCTGATGAGGTGTGAACTGCTCCCCCTGCTCTTGGAGAGTTTTTGCCTAGGCTTGTTTTAAGCCAGGAGGACACATTTTCAGCCTCATAACTATACACATGAAATACAACCTATAACATTACTATAAAAATAATTACTATAACATTACTAGTGCATCATGAGCCTTCTGAAGACACCTGACAAGACAAACTTTGCATTGGATACCACACAATCATTTTATAAGGATGAACATGGGGGTGCAAGGTGTTCCCCCAAGGTACAGAGTGTCATAGGCAAGTCTTCACTAGACCTTCTAAATCGACCCCCCAGTGCATTGATCACCAGAGCTTCGATCTGGCAGTTGTGTAGACATAGCCTGAGGAACAGTAACAGGAAAAGCCCAGTAACCCCTTTTCTAAAGGAGTTAATTAGGGATGCTCAGCCCTGTTACGAGAGACAAGCATTTTGTGTCTTGCAGACAGAATCTTTTCTTCTACTGTGGCTGCTCAAGGTTAATGTGATTTATTGGTGTTTAGAATTCCTTTGCTTTCTGTGTTGGAAACACACACCTAGGGGCAGGAGCTATTATAATGCAAGTTTCATCCACTCTTCCACATGGAGAGGTACCAGTTCTGTTCCACTCTGATGCATAACCCCAGCGATAGATCCCATTAATCAAAATGAGCTGAATGCTCCAGCTCAATATTGCAGAATAACTTTATCTTCCTTTTATTTTCAGTGTTCGAAGGTTCTGCTGCTCAAAACTACATTTGTTCTCTCTCACTGACAAAGATATTGATCCCTTGGTGGAGAGTGATGGTTCTGATCGCCTGACTTACTTTAACTAGCTGTGGTGGAAATCAAAGAGCCAGTCATGTGCAATGGGTCTAGCAACAAAAGTACTTATACTTATCTATTATTATTTGAGCACTGATCAATTGCAACTATTATTAATTGAGCACTGATTTGTGTGGTTTTAGTGTGAACATGGGCTGTGCCCCAAGGAAGTAAATGCCTGACAGTGGGATTCCTCTAAAAGACTCCTTGTGGTCAATTTAATGCAGTAGGGGAATTTATCTGTTTATAGGCATTTGCATTATTTTTTTCTAAATAAATTAAACTGTTCAGTAGCTATGCAAATACATTATTATTTCTGTACCCAATTAATCCTATACTACCACTTAAACATTCAATAAGTGTCATCTTGCAAAGTACTAGAAATTCTTAAGACATTATTGTATAGAGCTAGAAGCAAAACAATTAATCTCGTTCACCAGACAGAAACCTACACAGGACACAGCAGATATGAGGGCAAACTGTAGAAAATGTAGTGTAAAGGGACAACAAAATCAGCAACAGAGGATTAGATCTCCAGCAGTCTCCATTAGGTAGGATATTTGACTATTCAAGGAGAGAGTAGCTAACCAGCACTGGGGAAGATAACTACTTGTACCTGAGACTGAAAAAGGAGGAGGGAAACTGAGAGAGGTTAGGGAACATGGGTGGGAGGAGAGATGACTGAAGTCCAGGAGTGGGGAAAGATGACAGATCAGATGACAGTCCAGGAGAGGCAGGAAGTGGGACTAGCTGGTCAAGAAGAACCAGGATAAGGGGTTTGGATGAAACTAGAAGTGGTTGAGCAATGAGACTGGGATTTGGAAGGGGTGTGTGGAACTGGAAGTAGGAAGGGACTTGGGACAGTGAGTCTTGAGGGGTCAGACTAAAACCTTCTGGGCAAACTGGTATTCTGATGAGAAGCTGGTGGAGTGGAGGCTGGGACTGGCTAGATGAGCAGAATGGGACTGTGATGAGGAACCAGAGACAGGTTGAAGAGATGGAGAAATGGGTCAAGCATAGGGGCAAATACACAGAAATCTTTGCTAACTACATAACACTCCCCTCCAGTGCTTGGAATGGAACCCAAGATCCTTGAATCTCATCATTCCTCTGCTGTCAGCAAATATCTGTGGAATCCATGGCCTCCTATCCCTTCTATAGTGCTATCAGTTACTTCATTAGACCTCTGACAATTGAGCTGTGCAGTGGATCTCAACATTGTAGCCTTGCCCAGGACCACTATTGATTTCAATGTGATGCCATGTTTTGATTTTTTTTTTTAGATTGCTTTTTCAAAAACCTGATAAATTACACAAAAAATGTTCCTTTAATGCATTTTTGTGCATAGTATGGATCTGGAGTAAAATAGTATGGGTCTAGGGATAAAGAGTTCTTTTAGAACATCTGACAGACTTAATCTGGAAATGTTCCAGGCAAGAGTAGCATGCTAGAAAATGTAAAAAATATACACAGTAATATAAAATGTATGAAATACAAGTGATAATACAACCATCTGTTTCCTAGCAATAGATAGCTTGTATGCTCCCATGGCCAGTATTACATTGATTAAACAAACATTTACTGAAGGCACATTTTATAGTACAAAGCATGTATAGACTTGAGTACAAGTATTCTGTGGGCATAAGAAGAGGACTCTTTTTAGTTCTCACCTGTTCCAACGATCTATCACAGTGGTTTTCGATCTGTGGGTTATGACCCAGTACTGGGTCACAGTGGTTCTGATCAGCGCTGCCAACGGGGTCATTAAAATTCCCATCGGTGGTGCTGCCCAGCTAAGACAGGCTAGTCCCTACCACTTCTGACACTGTGCTTCACCTTCAAAGTGGCCAGCAGCAGGTCCAGCTCCTAGGCGTGCGGGGGGGGGGGGGGGGCACATGGCTCCACACAGTGCCCCCACCCTGAGCACCATCTCTGCACTCCCATTGGCACATTAGGCTAATGAAGAATGAGAACTAGCATAGTCTGACGCTTACAGAATACTATGACATTGCTTTGTTTGGTTTTAATTGCTCCTCTGCTGGAAGAGAGTGGCTCCCTCAGGTATACAGCTAGCTTCCCAAAAAATAGATGTTCAAATCTTGAGTGTGTCAACTCCACCTTTCAGCCTTCCAAAGGTGATGTTAAATACTATACAATTTACTGTAAGGGTGCTTTTTGGAGGCTATTCCAAAAATGTAGTCAATTTCTTATGGAGGCTACAGCAAGTTACATAAGAGTAGGATTTTTGCCATAGTGTGCTTGGCCAAAATTTCTTGTTCCTGCTGATGCGGTTCACTCTAGCAGTGATTCCATTTCACTGGTGTCCTACAGAATATAGCATTTACAAGAAGTGCTTTCTAATCCTTTAGGCTGCATGATGCTACATAAATAAAAATTATTCTCTCACAATTTCTCAGACAGTGCTATGAAAACAATGCTACTTTCTTACTGAAAGATAAAATGGTTTTCATGGTGCGTTATTGGGATTTTCCTCTATACGAGCAATTATTTAAGATACAAACAGTGTATGAGACTGGATTAACAGCTATCTACAGGCACAGTAAATCTCATCAATACACTTGTGACTCCCATTAGTGCAGGGTTACAAACCATGATGTGGCCAGGTTTTGACAGATAGTTACAAAGATCTTGGCAACTCTGATGTCATTGAGTTTGGCAGGCTCTGCTCCCTGCTTGGTTGTTTTAACTTCTTAAAAATATGTGTAACATCCAAGCACGTTGATCAGTAAGAACAGAATTTCAGGATTGTTGAAAAGAGTATGCAGTGGGACAAGGGCATAAATCCTGATGAATACATGGAACTCTGCCCGCATCAGTCCAACAGTCTGGCCACTCCTTCCGGCCGTAGCTCCTTATTCCTGTATTAAGATGCCTCTGTTTCTCTGGGCTGTGGCAGATTCTTGTATGTGGTGCAAGCTCACATGCTCAGGCTGCTGGTCTTAGGTGGAGAAGCAACGAGAATTATTGCAACAATGCTAATAAGACATCAACTTCATGCATGTCCCAGGTCTGCAGCCACACCAGCCTTTCTGCACTCCTTCCTCCATGTGTTGCAAAACACAAGAGAAATTTATAAAGCTTCATAATTCTCAGTAGACTTACTTACTGTTCTCCTGGCTCATCCCCCTTTTCCCATCCCTGAAGCAATACTCCATAGCTCCTCATTAGCATGTTGATGACCATACTTACTTTTTACCTTGCCCTTGAATGTAAAAGTTGACAAATGAGGGGCTGTTCACTGCCATTAAATGTGGAGGGCTCAACCTAAGGTCTGATTCTTCACTACCCTGAATGCTGTATGGTGACACTTTGAGAGACACTTTCAGACCGTACCATAAGAATACGTATTTTGCACTAATGTATATGACAACACAGAGTGCAAGCCAGTGGATAATCCATCCCCTTTGTCTCTCCTCTGACACTTACACTGAAGTGCAATAATCTTTTGCTGAATGTAGCCAAACACACACAATCTTGCATGGGTAAGGCCTACAAGCTGAGATAATTGTGGTTTCCTCTATTACTCTGAGAATCCCAGCATACAAATTCCCACACCTATACAACTAGAGCTGCACCTGAGCTCCAAAGGTCAGTCTGTATGTACTTGCCCAAAGTTCAGAATATGGGAGCACAGTTTGGACCAATCTCTCTAGTAGATTATGTAGATCTCTATCTAGAGATTTGTAATGCACTCAACCCAATAGCATTAAGACACCCAGATACTTTAATCTACTATTTGATGTGTATGTAGAACAATACACCTGAACTAAAATCTTCATCAGGTTGATGTAAAACCACTAGTAGCTTGGTGCTGAATGGTTAATAAGCCTGTTGACAAGTGATAATATGGGGGAAAACACTGATTCTATATTCAGGTGAAAGAATAAGTAACACTTCGTTAATTATTTGCACTACCATCGTGCCTAGGAGCCTCAGTCATGGACAAAGAGCCATGTTGCTAAGCACTGAACAAACTCAGAACAAGATTGTAAACGCCATCTACTATATATTTGAATACCATATCATCATTATTCAGTTGTGCTACATGTTTTTGCTTTCAAAGAAGTTACTGATCCCATATTTCCCATGTGAAAAGACTAGATCAATTTTTTTTTGTAGTTGCCAGATGCTTTTTACATTCAGAATTGTAGTAGTTTCTTTTAATATTTGTGAGGATAGATAAATAAGATCAGTGCGTGTTTTGCTTCAGGGGGATATAGAACTCTGGAAGTATAATATCATTTTTTACTGTAACAAACACTTTTTTTCCCCTCAAAACATCATGTATGAGAGTTGAATAAATCCTTTACAACTTTGCCCAGTTTTATTTTCCCAACCCTTTTGAGGCAGTAGAAAAAATATTTTTAGGATCGTGATTGCAAGCAGTTTTGTTGTGAGCTAGCTAATCCAAGCCAATTGTTCTCTGCCCTTGAGAAAGGCCTACCTCTGTAGGATGTGCTAATTGTATTGTAAAATTAGGTGCCTCCTGTTTGACCATTTAGATTAAGGAGTTAATTCCTTAGGAGAGATTCCGTTTCTGTGCATTCAGTAGTGGGTGTTTAATTGGAGGGTCCAATTATTCTAGGTAGCAGTCCTTATGTGGCTTATAAACAGGGTTTAAAAGAGAACTGGATAAATTCTATTAGCCAGGATGGGTAAGGAATGGTGTCCCTAACCTCTGTTTGTTTGTTAGAGGGGGATAATGGATGGCAGGATAGAGATCACTTGATCATTACCTGTTAGGTTCACTCACTCCAGGGCATCTGGTTTTGGCCACTGCCGGTAGACAGGATACTGGGCTGGGTGGACCTTTGGTCTGACCCAGTACGGCCATTCTTATGTTGTATTTCATCATCCTGTCCTGATGCTTTTGAATACTTGGAAGGTCTTGGTCTTGCAAGTGCTTGGGCTGGGCACAGCTGGGAACACAGTATTGCTCTCCAGCACAAGGCAACTACAGGTGAGATATCCCTGCATATCTGCTCTTACCGAGACAAGAGAGCAAGGTGTGAGTACAGAATGGGAGCTAATTAGTGGTGGATGGTACAGGATGAATGTTTAGGCTGGGGTTTCAAAGATGCCTAATGGACACTCAGTTCCCTTTGAAATGGTCCAACTAATATAGCAGCTGACTTTCTGTGGTAGTTGGGTGTTTGATTTCTTTGCACTCTTGAAAATCCCAGCTTTGGTACTGAAGAAATGGCCTCAGACCACCAACTCATCTCCTCTATTCCTTTCTGCCTATGGTAACAAGTCAAATAATTACTTTTGGCCACAACAGAACAGCACAAATTTTGTATCTAAAGGTAAACAGTTCTGTGTCTGATTATCTGAGCAACTCTATTTGTTTTAAAACATCCTCTAAAATGAAGGTGAGAATGTTTTATCCACAACAAAATAAAAACATCTTTTTTTGTTGAAGAACACTTGCTGTATCAGCCACGATCATATAGCTATTATAGTAGACATCAAGTACAATTAAATGCTTAAAAGGTTCTGACTGTACTGCATGAATAGCAAACAAAGGCTTTTTGTGCCTTTCTTTTTATCCTTCAGTGAATGCACCATTAAACAAACGTGTGTTTTGGAAAGAAAACTGTTCTCTAAGCACCATTGTGATGATTCAGGAATCTATCTGTAATTCTGTGGGAGCATATGAACTCTCTGTACATATCTTTACCAAACCCCAAACTCCATTTTGAATTTGAGGTTTAGTTGCTTTCTCTGTGGTCTCTCTACCTGCATATTGGTCTGACATTCCAAGAGGGAGTGATACAGGGTGATAATAGACTATTGTTAAATTGGTATGGTCTTCTATTCAAATCCATACATTCTAGACAACAAGATAGCTCTTACCCAGGAGAACTGGCTAGTCAGCCACCTAGCAACAAAGTCATATGGTAGAGGTCTCCAGTTATCTGAGGCGGTAGATCCAGGAGTTACCCATCAAAGGAACTGGACAGTTATAAAGGTCAAGTGCTGGCCAGTTTGGGGTTTGTCTTCCACCGATGCAAGTTGAGAGGAATTGGTTATCATGGTCATGCAGATCTTCTCTATATTTATCCTGGACTTTCTCCTTGGAGCATATTCTGCAGTATTTGAATGCCTGACTGTAGATACGGTGACCAGATAGCAAGTGTGAAAAATCAGGACACTTTTTTTGGCAGGGGGAGGAATAGCCACAAAGTCCCTAATATTGGGATGGTCCCAATAATACTGGGATGTCTAGTCACCCCAGCTGTAGGTAACAGATTTTTTGGTGTATTTGAGGTGGTTACTGGGCCTATGAAGGTAGGTGTGATGATCGGTGAGTTTCTTGCATATGATTGTCTGTAGGGTTCTGTTGTTGAAGCTGAATTTGTGTTGTCAATGAAGTTTGATGCTAGTTTGGGAGTGTTCTAGATTTAGGGTTTATTGCAACAACCTGTAACCCACTAACCCCCCTGCTTCTCCTATGACTACAGGAGAGTTAACGGGCTGTTTCTCCTAAATGGGCCCCTAAAACATGTGCTACTTATGCTAAACTATTTGTTTGACATTGTATTTAGCTGTGACACTTGGAATGCCTTTCCCAGACCCCTGGAAGAGCTCTGTATAGCTCGAAAGCATGTCTCTCTCTTCAATACTAGTTGGTCCAATAAACGATATTACCTCACCCATCTTGTCTCCAAACAAATATTAAATGTTGTCTGTTATGTACTGGTCTCCAGTCCTGCAAAGACTTAGGGTCTGTCTACACTAGAGATTTTACAGCAGCACAGCCTACTCCAGTCCTGGTGAGCGGCAGAACCTATGTCAGCGGGAGAAACTTCCACACCGTTGCTTATGTTTGTGTAACTTATGTCACTCAGTAACTTATTCACCATCCTGAGTGATATATGTTACACTGACATAAGCTGTAGTGTAGGCAAGCCTTACACATGATCAGTTTTATTCGAGGTACTGGACTAGATAACCTCTCAAGGTCCCTTCCAATTCTATGATTCTAGGCATGAATAGAAGCAGTGAGGCCAAATGCAAGTCAATGGGATTAAAATACACCTTTGCATGACAGCACCTTAGAGTGGTACGTCGGGATTTACTGATGGGTTTCTCATTGCTTAACATGGGGAGTTGCATGTTTGAATTCACAGGCAAGGGTTTAAATTCTGCTGTTACATTGCTGTACATTTTATTGAATCAGATCTTCGGTGTCCTAGTTCAGTGGCTTCACCTGGAAATCATCTTCCCTCTCTAATTAATGTGTACAAGAATGGGGTAGTAATTAAATCTGGATTTGAGTTTTGGTTCCAAATCTTCAGAGTATTCAGGTCTTTTGGTTTGGGTCCAGGTTTTATTCTAAGCAAACAGGAAAGTGAGATCCTAGAAGATGTGAGAGGGGCAAACATAGTACCTGCCTTTAAAAAGGGAAACAAATCAGAACTGGGGAATTATAGACTGGTCAGCCTAACTTCAATAGCAGAAAAGATACTGGAACAAATTACTGAACCATCGATTTGTGAGCACCTAGAGGATAATAAGATTATAAATAATACCCAGCATGGATCTGTCAAGAGCAAGTCATGCCAAACCAAACTAATTTCCTTCTTTGACAGAGTTAGGGACCTAGTGCATAGGGAAAAGCAGTGGGCATGATGTATCAGGACTTTAGTAAGGCTTTATACACAGTCCCATATGACAGACTCATAAGGAAACTCAGGAAGTATGGTTTAGATGAAATGACTCTAATGGAGCATGATTAACTGAAAAAATATACTCAAAGAGTAGTAATCATGGTTCACTGTCAAACTGGGTGGCATACCTAGGGGGGGTCCAGCAGGCGTCTATCTTGGGACCAGAACTATTTAATATTTTCATTTATGATTTATATAATGGAATGGAGAGTATGCTTCTAAAATTTGCGGATGACATCAAGCAGGGAAGGTTGCAACCTTTTTGGATAGGGTTAGAATTCAAAACGACCTTGACCAGTTGGAGAATTGGTCTGATGTTAATAAGACGAAATTCAATGAAGACAAGTGCAAAATGTACAAATAGAAAATGGTAAATAACAGGCAAGGGGGTATTACTGCTCAAAAGGAACTGGCGGGTATAGGGGATCACAAATTGAACATTAGCCAACAATGTGGTACAGCTTAGAAAAAATATAATTCTGGGGTGGCTTAACAGGTGTGTCATCTGTAAGCCATGGGAGATAATTGTCCTGCTCTACTCTGCACTGGAAAAGCCTCTGCTGGAGTATCATGCTCAGTTTTGAGCACCACATTTTAAGAAAGTTGTGGATAAATTGGGAGACTCCAGAGAGGAGCTACAAAAATGATAAAAGGTTTAGAAAACCTGACCTATCAGAAAATGTTAACTATGCATGTTTAGTCCTGAGAAGAAAGGAAAACTGAGGTGGGACCTGATAACAGTCTCCAAATATTCTCTAAAGAACATATTGATCAGTTGTTCTCCATATCCGTTGAAGGTGGGAAAAGAACTAATGTGCTTAATCTGGAACAAGGGAGATTTAGGTGAGATGGTAGGAAAATCTTTCTAATTCTAAAGCTAGTTAAGCTCTGTAATAGGCTTCCAAGGGAGGCTGTAGAATCCCCATCTCTGGAGATTTTTATTAGAACAGGTAAAATACATGTCAGGGATGGGCTTAGTTTACTTGCTCCTGCCTCAGTGGAGGAGACTGGACTAGATGACCTCTTCAGGTCCTGTCCAGCCCTGTGTTTTTCACAATTTAACAGTTCACTGATACCAGACAAAAGCTTGTATAGTTTCTAGGATAAAAGACATAGATGAGCTGGGAGGAGACCAATAATAAGTGAGGACAAAAACAGGGAATTTCCCTGAAAGTGCACACAGGCTACTCCTATTCTAACTGACATCACTGACCTCAGTGAGTACAGGATCAATCCGTACATCTAGCTGTATGAGTTTAGGGCTGCACAACTGAGCTGATGCAACCCTTTTGTTGTGGCCAGGAGAAAAGGGACACCAGAAATCGGTGGCTGCTGGAACAACTACTTTCAGGCATTGGCAAGTAGTGCCAATGAGTAGAGTAGATGTCATGCTGCTTTGAGTTGTGCCTGGGGGATATTCCGGGGCACATCTGCTCAGGATCGGAGGAATGCTAAGTGGTTTAAGGGAATTCTTGCATACCACCCCTCAGCTAATTCCCTTGGTGCCAAGGTAGTTATGTTGTCAAATAAACTGTAATATTCAGCCTAATATGCAAGAAGATGCATATTCAAATGTACTTCAATAGCTTTGCACCATCAAAAATGTGCTAAAATCTCAGTATACTTCACAGCAGCTCTAACAACTGCACACACAAACGCTATTGGCATAATTATCTGAGTGTCTTTCAAAAGTTTCCAGATCTCATGTTTTTCCCCTCTATAGAGGCAGCAAGAGCAGTGCAGGGGAAATTAGCATTTTACAGCTAGAGCCAACATTTCTATACATGTCACAAGAATGACATGCGTGGCTTATAAGCATTTTCCCCCAGAAGTACAAAAGGTGTGAGAATAGCATGGATGCACAGCTCCATTTCTCTTAAGTGGCTTGTTACCCATCACCCTGTAACTTACTGACACTGGGGAAATACTCATTCACTTCACTTATTTCCTCTGCAAAGTTCTGGGGAAAGTTCTGCAGGAAAGACTCTTCTTTATGATTTGTGACACATACCCACTCTGTCTCTGCCTCTTCTTGGCAACTCAGCTCTCCATGCAGCCCAAAACATCATGAAGGCTCATCAGCTTTTTGTATGTCAGTTTTACAGATGGTGTCACTATGGTACCTACCCAGACTCTGATGTGTCAAGCGTTGGCTAAAGAATATATTCATATTTTGGAACCACACATAAAACCTGATCCTGGGAAGCATGGATGACCAACTCTGAGTGAAGTCCACAGCAGATACTCTGTACCTTTCAAGCAAGGCAGCGTAATTCATCTCCTTCCTTTTAAGGACTCTTTCCCACAATTAAACCAAAATCACTGTATAAATTTTTTGCTCTGAAATCTTCCTTATAGCCCTACTTTATAGCCCTACTTTCTCCAGTGCAGAAAGTGAGTCTAGTATCTCCAAGCAGCTCTGCCCTGGGACTTGTCCTACAATCAGATTAATGAGAGATTTTTGCAATTGGTACATCCTGCTTTGGACATCACCTGTTCATCCTTTAGTCTATACACCCTCCACCACCGCTACCACCTTTTTATCTCTTGTTCAGGAAGCATGACCAGCCTATGCCACATTAGCTGCTTCAGTCTACAGTGTGTTCATCCTGGTTTGCCCTCTTCTTCATTTAATTTTCCCTGTGTCTCCATATGATATAAACTATGCTCTGTTCTTGTAACCTTCATCTTCTTACTAAGGGGCCAGAATTCTGCTCTGACGGGGCCTGGCACAACAGCGTCTTCCATAACAGGATGGACAGCTCTCCATTCTACTTTTTGAGTTCTCTCAAATGTTCCTCATCTAGCCTTGATTTCTCTCTCCACCTAATGTGTGATAGCATGTCAGTCAACAGGCAGACATACCACTCACTGTCTTCTAATTAATCCCTTTTCACCCTGAGCGCTTCATTCCAAAATGTCTCAAAGATCAACCACCTTGTTTCAAGCTCTTTTCTACTTGTCAACCACTTCAAATCCTCTAAGTTTTCGGCTCGCCAGTCATTATTTCTGAAATTCTGAGGTGCCCAGGTGTTCTGTGCTGTTGTGAGGGTGACCTTTTCCTCCTGGGTAGGTGTATTTGCTTGTAACTTTAACCAAATAAATATTTCACCTCCCTAGATAGCTTGCAGATCACTTGCACAGAAGCAGTTCAACTGCAGTTTTTTGGAGTAACAGTAACAGTGCCCCAGAGCACACTTCTGTCCCTGCATCTCACAGCCACCCTGCTCTGCATGCCTCAGGGGCCCTTTGTTCAGCGCACGACCCCCCATTGTAAAACCAATGTGCTTTACCATGGCCTTGATTTAGTGTTTGTATACAATATTAACATGTAAAGAAACTCATAGGCTTGTGAATGAAAAACAGCCAATATGAAAGTTTTTGATTGCCATCTAGTGTTCAGACAGGATTTAAACTTAACCTCAGCAGAAGCTGTGGAAATATCACTGAGCTAAGTCATGCTGATAGCTCAGTGTATGTATCTTTCCTTGGGGAATTAGGCTCCCCCAGCCTCTCACAAGCCTGGGCCTTAACAGTAGTGTCTGACTTTCAATAATTAGCAGGAAGAAAAAATTTAAAAGAGAGGAAACAATGAAGCAGAGAGACAGAAGATAATGATTTGGGAGATGAGCATAATAGGAGTACTTGCCAGGCTACACTTGTGGGTCGGGGGCATGAAGATAGTGGGACGATACAGCAATGTTCTGGAGGGATATATAAAGTTATTCAGTAATATTGTAGAAGGTTCCATGAAGAACAGAGCTCATTACTGTTTCATGCCAGGGCTTTTTCTTGACTTCCTTGATTGGCTGGATGTGAGCCCGATTCACTGCTGTGCCCCTTCTGTTTTCATGGACGCCTGAGCAAGGTGAGCGCAAGACTCACTAATGAGCCTGAGTAAGTAATTCAGTTAAGTAGTGTTGCACCTAGTTCTCACACGACTGCCCAGGGTTGTGCAGTTCTCAGTCAGGGCCCTGCATCGAAGGGACTCAATTTGCGAAAGAGGGAGGAGTTATACCTTTGAGGGAGGAAAGAGGGAGTTATACCTTTGAGGGAACGAGGGAGAAGTTATACCTATAGACTTTGGTGGGCCCTCCATCCAACATGGTTATCACATGGTGATAGCGCATCACTGGCAACTCCCATCCCTCTCCAAGGAAGCAACACAGAGCAAGAATGATAGTGTAGATGGATGGACCTGCCAAAGGAGAGAAGAGTAGGTGATGGGGCGGAAAGATGTCAAGTGCTTTCTAAGAGTTTTGATGTATTGGATAAAGCAGCCATTCTTCTGTACGCTCCTCTGAAACTTTTGAAATCCCTTCCCATCTCTAGTTTTCAAAGTATCTTTAAGGGGACAATATGATTTTTATTCCTGGTATTGGGATAGGGAGGCTTTTTACAGAGTGTTTTTCATATGTACATGGAGGCTGGCTTAGTAAATACCATTTTTATAGGCAAATTTTCCAATGCTAATGTTGATGTAAACTAGCTATTGTTCTGCTGACTTTGTTCATAACCAGGGAAAAATATCTTAGGGGCAAAGGGAGTTTTATTTCAATTTGAATGACAAATTCACAGGAAAACATGGATAACTGGAATCTCCTCTCCCTTGACTAGTAGCTATTATAATCGTAGACTAATGACAAACACTGACTAAGCAGCGAATATTGTAGCTCTATACCTGGGGATTTTTTTAAAAACACACTCCAGTCTTCTGCACTTTGAACTTCTTTGCCTTAAAGCAGAGTTTAATACTTTTTCTCATTTAGATGCTCTTGATATAGAACAATTTTCACATCCTCTGAAGTGCACAGGAGTGTGAAATGAAGATGGCCTCTAAGACCACAGGAAACTGGAAGTGTAAATGAATTCACTGGAGATAAGTTAGTTCCGTGAGTCATCTCAGAAGATTGTTTCCCTTGGTCTCTTAAGATTATCAGCTGCTATGTCAGCTGCCCCTGATAGCACAGGAATCTGAAAAACCTTGCTAGGGAACCACTGGCTGTGTGTGATCCCTTTGTCAGAAATCAAAGGAGCAATCTATACTAAACCGGTAAGACTGCCTAATCTCTTAGAAACCCAAACTTCTAGCTCTACTCTGCAGAATGTGTAGCCTTCTGTATCACTCTGATTGCAAGATGCACCTGGCAACTGAATAATGAAAAATAGTTTTCAGAGTTCCTGTTTGAATAGATTTTTCAGAAGCCATGTGAGGAATGCTGTTTCTCATGCCCTTCTTCCCTGACTGAAGCAGCTTTGTGTCATCTCATCTGAGTATGGCCAGAGATACTCTCTGAAAACAATTAAGTGAAATCAATTTCTTTGCAAATTAGAAGAAGGGTTTAAAGATACCATAGAGGCAACACTCCTGTCTTCAGTTTCCCAGCAGAGATCCCATTGCTTGTGTCCCTTGTGGCCATGAATAAATATACAGGCTAACAATGAAAAGAATTAAACCCTGTGCTGGGTTAAAGCATAAAGAAAAATAAATGTTAAGGAGAATTTGTAATGCCATAAAACTGAGGGCTGTATGTCTTCATTCAACATGTGCTAACATGGGAACAGGTAGACACGGACGTTTTTCGACCTTAGCGGTTGCAGCACAGTTAGCCGATTCAAGTTAGCAGCTGTTTTTTTAGAAGAATCATGCTATCCCTTTGGTTTTGATAGAGTGTCCATCACTGTGGTATTTATGACTCCATTTCAATAAAGCACTTAGTCACGTGCTTAAGAGACTGTAGCATGAAGAACATGCTTGAATGCTTTGCTGAACAGAGAAGGGATCGTTCACATGCTGACGTGCTTTCGTGTGTTGGAACTCTAAGTGCCCATCACCACAGAATCTATGTCCAAAAGAAACTGTGTCTGAGATGTGATGGACCATATACAATGCTAATAAGAAGTACATTTTATAGTACTATCTGCATTATTTAAATCAGTCAGTATATGTACTATGACATTGGGAGAAAAATCTTTTTCTCTGCACTGCAGATGATTACATATTCTGCATCTCTGCCCCAAATGGAATGCCCATTATAGTCAATGAAGTTTTGTGTGTGGAATGCAGTAGCAGTCCACTGAAAAGGACGCATTCAGCCATCAGATTTCCTTGAAGTTCTGTGTCATTCAGATAGAGATGAAACTTTGGAAGAAGGGGAAAAAACTTACTGTGAATAGCTGGGTTAACGTTAGAAAGAACTGCATTTTGAAACAAATTCTCCCAAATCTCTCCTCTCTGGCTCAAGTTTCCATTTCCAAACTCACTCTATCTCTACTGATCCATCCATCCATCCTGGAGGAAGAGCATTGCAATGGATCTTGGCAATGGAAGGGCTTTCCCCAAAACCATGTGTCACTCTCACTGTGGTTGTATGGATGTAACAGAATAGAATAGGGCCCTGAATTTGTCAGTAAGGACAGGAACAAATTATCTAGGGAGGTTATGAAATCTATGCCACTGGAGGTTTTTAAGAACAGATTAGACAAACACCTGTCAGAGATGGTCTAGATAATACTTAGTCCTGCCTCAGTGCAGGAGGCTGGACTAGATGACCTATTGAGGTCCTTTCCAGTCCTACATCATCATCTCCTATTTTTTTCCATACACATGTGTAACATCTGACCTATTGGCTATTTCTTATGGGTATTAGTCAGTGATGAATGGGAGAAGAACTTGAACATGTATTAAGATGTGAATCTCGTTAAGAAAGCCTGAGCAGTCTAGATCTATGTATGGCAAATGGACATCTTGAAATCCCATGTGGAAAGAGGCACTAACAGTCCATATAACAAGATGCTTTGTAATAGGGCTTTTCCCCCCCCCCTCTTTTGTGATTTCATTGTTCAAGTTAACTGAAGGCCACTTGGTATTCAAGTGCCAAATTGAAAACTTGAGCTAAGTAGACTCTGTTTCCATTTACTCCAGGTCTGAGCCGGGCCTCCATATTCAGTAGGAGATGGAGGGATGGTAGCGAGCACTTGTCTAAGTTACTTTTCTGAACATGGATATAAATACAAAGGGGGGAAAAAGGCTTCAGCATTAAAGGTGCAATTTTGCAAAATGGTGGCATTAAGCCATGCATAGTCTATAATTTTTGGCAGTGATTAGCGAATGCCTGCTGACTGTAAGTATAGGCTTTGCACTTCCTTAAGAAGCCCAGATTAAGGCATCTGCTATTCTTGCTGATTTTAGCCAGCACACAATACAATACAATACCATCCATTAGCTTCAGTTCAGGTTAAATGATCTATGCGTTCTCAAGCAATCAATCCCCAGGTAGCTGTGGTGGTTAAGGACCTTGCCTCACTCTGACTTCACATTATCTGTATGCCACAAGGAATAATAGTGTCCTGAGCTCTACTTAACACCATTCTAAGGAAGGGACTAATGACTATTTTGAATATCCCTAGTTTGAATGTCATTCAAGTGACAAATCTCAAATATTACAGCAGGCAAGCAAGTGTGGGGAATGGAATCTCTGAACCACCTTTGTGATTAAGGACTATGGTGATCCTCTCACATAGGTCCTCTTACTTAGTGCATTTTTCCCCTTCAGTCTGGTTTTCTTATATTCCATCTAATTAAATATTTCCCTTCTCTGTTAAAGCTCTTTCCTGCTCCTCTTCACAGACCTGATCCTGTACTGGTTGATCCATCAGTGGGAGAAGGATCAGAACCATAATCTCTTCCTGCAGGACTCCTCATCACACTCTTCCTCCATTACACACCCTTTCCTTCTCTCTCTGTAGCTTGTCTTCTTTCATTACCACTCAATAACCAGCCTGAAGAGGAACTCCTCTGGCCCTACGCTCCCTGTTATCACCAAGGACAAACTTAGCCAAAAGAAAGATTTATTGTGGCTGGGACAGGCATAGGCCCTTTGAGATTCTTATTACTTCTCAGCCAATTGTTACTTGTTCCATATTTTTTAAGGTAGAAGGTCCAGTAACCTGGAACCTTAATGCCCTCATTTGCCTAGTTGATTAATATGCTTTGGCTTATGGCTGCAGCATGGAATAAGCTTTAGAAACATAGGATCCTGCTTGCTGGCTCTGGCATCTCTGCTGCTCTCTGGGAAACTCTGGCTGCTCCTTGAAGCTGTGCCCTGGCTGCTCCTGGTCCTTCACTGGATGGATGGATGGATGTGGTTGGGTTGTTGGCCCTCATGCTGGCTAGCCCTAGGCTAAAAAGGGGATCTAGCTACTTTCTGCCATCAATAGAGGGATATTTTGATTGGAATGTTGGCCCCTAGCTTGTTGTGGGGGGTGGAGGGTGGAGGGCAGACTCTGGGGGCTCCTGCCAGTTGCTTCTGGACTAGGAAAATCTGACTGCTGCTCCCTGGCTCTTGTTCCCAGGCCCCTAACTTTGTCTGCTGCTTACCATACAGACCTCTGTTCCCTGCATCTGAGTATGGAACACGCAGCCCTCTCAGAATGGTGTGGGCTTTTCTGGATGATGACAACCAATATTGTCCTGTGACTGACTCCCTTCCGATCCCCCTCCCCGCCCCAAAGGTACACAATCACGTAATGATTCACACACATTTTTATACTCCGTGATGAAACACAAAAAGCATTTAGTTTTATCCATTGTGAACAATGTCTGAACCAATCCCGGTGTTGGTGTTGGTGATAAATAAAAATGACTGTAGTTAGGAAGGCTCATTCTTTCAAAAGATTGCACATGCAGGCACCAAATTGATGTGTGCAAATGCAAGGAGCCATTTCTCTCAGAAAATGTGGATTTTACATGTACAAAGGAAGCAAAGGGCACATCTTGTGATCATGCAAAATATAGTCCCTTTATAGTGCTCATCAAGGCTTTGTTTTTCAAAGCTGACAAATCAGTGAAGTATGGAGAGATGAAGTGTAAGGAAAGTGGAAGGCTTTTTTAGGTGAATGAATCCAAATCTACATTATTGCCATTTTCTATGTCCTCTTCCAATCGCTATCATTTGTATGCCTCTAGAAAAAGAGCCGCATGTGGAAATGTGTGTTTAAATTGTTGGGTTTATGTTGATGTGAAATAGAGGCAGCAGAGGGCAGCAGTATACACATTATCTTACCCAGTGTTAAGCTCAGAAATTGGTGGTGGTCACTGAGTCCTGCTGTTAAATATTGTAATGCTGCAGAAATCTTAATGTTTGTTTTTAATTTTATTTATTTTATTTTATCAAACTGAAATTGAATATATAGATTGTATATGCAGTGGTCTGAAGGGCTTATTTAGAACTGCTTAGCTCCTGCCTCCTCCTCCTTCTGTCTACATATCATAGGTATTTACATGGCCCCTATCTCTGTAGTATCTGAGCACACAGCTCCTTTGTGACACAGGGAAGTGCTATTATCTCATTTTCTCAAATGGGAAACTGAGGCACAGGAGGACTTAGGGCTTGTCTATGTGGCAAGTTACTGCACAGCATATGAATCTACCTCACACCAGCTTGTTGCCCAGTCAGGTTCCATAGGGGCACTCCAACCGGGCACTGAAAGTTCCGAGTGCATACTACTACCTGTTCCATTCTGGGGCTGTAAGTGCACTGCAGCAGTGTCTCCACAGGATGTTACTGTGGCATGTTGGTGTGCTACAGATTCTGGCTTGCTGTGCAGTAACTGCCTGTGTAGACAAGCCCTAAGCCCAGCATCACACAGGAAGTATGTGGTAGAGCAGGTCTTTGACGGCACAGGCGAGGGCCCTACCCTCTGAACCATCCTTCTTCTGACCTCAAAGAGTTGACAGGTAACTAGGAAGCCAGAGTTACCCAATTTCCCTCGCTGAACTGCTTCTATACCATTTCACTCCCTGAGATCTGAAGGAAAAGAGCAGTTACTGCCTGAGACTTCCAAGAAAGTAACTTTCTGCTCTGTAGCCCAGAGGCGACATAACTTCCCTTCTGGCGTGAGGGTGACAATGGATTTATCACCATTTGAAAGCAGACTTAAAATACTTTTTTTTATTTTTCAGAAGCTCTTGGGTGCAGCAAATGGATTTTATTTAGGGTAATATGGTGTTTCATTGCTTTAATTTCTCAGAATAGTCTTTCAAGGGGACCAGTGAATGCAAAAAACCTAACTGGCTTCAAGACTGAGCTTGATACATTTATGGAGGGGATGTTATGATGAGATTGCCTACAATGGCAGGTAGCTCATCTGGGACTGCTCACAGCAAATATTGCAAATGGCTGGTGATGGGACACTAGCTGGGGAAGGCTCTGACCTACTACTGAGCAATCTTTCCCTGGTATCTGTGGTGGGTCTTGCCCAGATGCTCAGGGTCTAACTCAGGAGTGGGCAAACTTTTTGGCCTGAGGGCTCATCAAGGTTGCAAAATTGTATGGAGGGCTGCGTAGGGAAAGCTGTGCCTCCCCAAACAGCCTGGTCCTGCCCCCTATCTGACCCCCACCCACTTCCCGCCCCCTGACTGCCCCCTCAGAACCACTGATCCATCCAACCCCTCCCCGCTTCTTGTCCCCTGACCACCACCCCCTCAAGACCCACCACCCCTAACAACCCCCCAGGACCCCACCCCCCCGCTCCTTGTCCCCTGACCGCGCTCCTCTGGAGACCCCCCTATCCTAACTGCCCCCTAGACTCCTACCTACCCCCCCGTTCCCTGTCCCCTTACTGTCCTTACCCCTATCCACAACCCATCTCCCTGACTGCCCCCCAGGATTCCCTGCCCCTTATCCGGTCCCCTTACCATGCCACTCAGAGCAGCGTGTCTGGTGGCTCAGCTGGAGCCAGACATGCTGTCCCACTCTCCCACAGGAGCGCGCAGCACCGTTCCCCAGTGCGCTGCCCATACAACGTCGTGGCTGCAGGGGAGCGGGGACAACAGGGAAGGGGCCAAGGGGAGCCTCCCCGGCTGGGAGCTCAGGGGCCAGGCAGGACCATCCCATGGGCTGGATGTGGCCCGTTGGCCGTAGTTTGCCCACCCATGGTCTAACTGATCCTCATATTTGGGGTCAGGAGGGAACTTTCTCTCAGATCAGATTGGCAAAGACCTGGCGGAAAGGCTTTTGGGGAAAAAGTGGATCATTACAGTGTAGCAATCTCAGGCTGACTTCTGGATTTCTGGAGAGCCTAGTAAAGGGCCCTCCAATCAAATATGCTCTGCTATGTCAGAAAGTTTCACACTGGTTTCTATCAACTACAATGCCTCCATTGAACTTCTCTGTCTCTGTGAATGGCTTCATGTCATTATGCATCCTTGATCCAGGAATAGCCCCTCTAAATATGTCCCTGCACAGATTTTGCTCCTTCTGTTAATATTCAAGAAAATGTGGTGAAATGGCAGAAGTGAGAATTGTGTGGTTGATGCCAGCCAAGATATGGATGCACACATGCTGTACAAGCAGGGTTAATGTGCCTGTTTGCCCAGTTATTGTATTTCCAGGAGTTGGTCTATAGTTATGGAAGGAAACTGGAAAGAAATAAGACACTAGGGTGCTAAATGCTTCTTGATGGTATAATATTAACTCTCACTGTCAACTGGTAATGCAAAATTTAGAAGTGACAAAGAATTTCTTATTGCTGTTTTAGCCAGCAATAACTACTACAGATTTCCCCAACTCATTTGTTTTTCTGGCACTCTCAAAAGCCAATTCCAAATGCCTCACAAGACACATTCTCTCCTCCATATTCTGTCTTGTGCAGTTCACCAAGGAAAACATAGCATCTTAAATGTATACCTGAGTAATGCAGCCCATTGAAATCAATCTAAGTTGAGCAAGCCAACACTGGAAACCAGGAGCTTGTACAGACTTATTAATAACTCTCTTTCAAACTGTACCAAGCTACCACCAAGATGATCAATCAAGAGGCCCAAATTATATGTCCTTGTTTGGTCTGTTTCCAAAAATGTTATAAAATGCATGAGGAATGAGAGGGGCTAATCTAATGTTATCTCAAACTCTCACAAATTATGCAGGCCTTGTTCTAATGTCCCATCCATCCCTCCCTCCCCCCCCAACCCCAACTCCAACTCCAACTCCAACTCCAACTAAGTATTTCTCTGAGTGTCTGTTTCATAGATGTGTCACCCTTTTATCTAGTTAATTAATAACCCTTATCATGGTAGTATCTCAGCACCTCACAGTCCTGAATAGATTTATCCTCCTAAGGCCTACTGAAGAACAAGTAGGTGAAGAGACTTGTTCAAGATCAGACAGGGACTCTGCACTTGAACTGGGAATTACACCCAGGTGTGTTGAATCACAGTCTAGTATCTTGTCTACTAAACTATCCTCCTCATCTTATTTGGAAGCAGTAGCTTCTTGAAAGTTCATCAGAGCTGCGTCCTGAATGGAGCTACCCAAAGTGCTGAGTGAAATTCTGGTAGGAAGGTTGGGGAAAGAGCAGCACTTGAAAGGGTGTAGTTAGGGGAGCAGAGAGCCTGCGAGAAGAGAGTGCATGACCTTGAAATTAGAGAGTGATTAATACAGTCTTTATGAAAAAGATTGATTTTTGTTTCATATAACCATTGCTGAATAATAACACAAATGGATTCTGTCCTTGTAAACTGACTTGTTATTAAGAGAATTATTGCCAGAAGAGATGCTGCAGCTGGCATTCTAGTCATGTGCACACAGACTGACCTCCTGGTGCCTCCTTCAAACTCTTTCCTCCTGCACCCTCTGCTCCCTCAAACTTCCATACTATAGGTAATCTTACATGATGCTTCTGTTCATGTTCTGTGGTAAAAGGGAACTAAAATAGTAAACTCCTGAGACAAAATTGCTGCCAACACATATCAATAGTTACACCAAGTGAAGTATACTGATCCCTAACAGGAACGAAATATGGCAGCCATTTTGTCTCACGTATTTATCATTTTGGTTCCCCTTTATTTTTATTCCTCTCTCTCGCACACGTGTGTGTGCATGCACACACATGCCCCCCACAGGTGAAGTTTTCTCCCTCTCTACAGAGGGTATGTCTTAGGGTATGTCTGCAAAGAAAAACCTGTGCCAGCTGGCTTGGGCTTGTGGCACTATTTCATTGCTGTGTAGATTCTGGGCTCGGGCTGGACTCTGAGGGTCTGTGACAGGGCAGGGGTAAAACCCCTTGAATGCCCTGCCCCTGCTGATTAAGCTCTGCTTTCTGGCAGGAGGGCCAGAGCCAAGGGCTTGAAGCAGTCAGCAGGGAGCCCAGCTGTGGGCCCTAAGGAGGGCTGGCTTGCTGCAGTAGGCTGAGCTAAGTGGTCACAGCTGGGGCTGCAGACTGAGAGGGCTAGGAAAGCCCTGAGCTAAACTCAGTGAGGGGGCAAGCCAGGAAGGGGACAGGAGGCTTTTGCTCTGTCTCCTCACCACAGGCAGGGTGCCTCAGGGGCCTGGAGACCCTGGAGCCAGGTAGAAGGAGGGTATCTGTTGCAGGATAAAGGGAAGCACTTTCTTGCACTGACACTACTGTTATGCACTGTAAATAAAAGGTACTAGAGGGAAACACCAGATAAGGTGTTATCAGCCAGAGCACAGGGGAGAAAAGGAGAAGCCTGTGCGGACCCTGTGACAGGGTCCTAGAGCCCAGACTCCAGCCTTATCCTGGAAATCTACACAGCAATGAAACAGCCTTACAGTCCAAGTCCCATAAGGCCGAGTTGGCTGGCACAGGCCAGCATGGGTTTTTCTTTGCTGTGTAGACCAGGCCTGCACAACTCGGAAAGCAGCGAGGGCCATATTACTGCAAAAAACCCAGCTGTGGGCTGAAAAGCCCCGCCCCCATCCGCTTCCCCCCCACCTCACTGCTTGGCTTGCCCCTCCCCTACTCGCCTCACGTGGGCCACACAGTGAGCCGGTGCAGGCCGCATGTGGCCCCCGGGCCTCATGTTGTGCAGGCCTGGTGTAGACATACCCTCAAAGCCATAACCAGAGGAAGGAATTATTCAGGGTCTCTGACTGCTCTCTCTCCTTGCTCATCTTTCCCATAGCTTCTTGCAGGCTGCCACCTCCTTCCTCATTTCTGTTTTCTCTACTTTCTCCCTGGGAGCAAGGACAGTCTGTGATTAACAGTCCCATACTCCTCTCCTTTCTTCAGCATGTTCAGTTAGCTATAAAGAGTGGTAGGCAGACCTTCCCCTTCCCCACTACTCCTGATACTTTGGTCTATCATAGATACTTATAGTATCTAAACATCTCACAATCATCAATATATCTATTCTCACAACATCCCTGTGAGATTAGGAAATACCCTTTTAAAGATGCTAGGCACTGATGCACAGACTATGACTTGCCCAAGGCCACACAGGAATTCTGATACAGAGCAGGGAGCTGAGCCCAGGTTTCCAAGCCCCAGGCTACTACCCTAACCTGAAGAGTTTGTCTACCCAGTTCCCTGATCCCTAAGCGCTGTTACTAGATACATTCCAGAAGGTAAACTTGCACTGGGGCCTGGTTTTCTGGTGTCTCCTCTAAATCTGGGATGGCCGAAGTCTCCTAATACTGGTATTACCTAATTTAGTATTCTGTTAATACTCTATCCCTGTCTTCTCTGAGCTCCCATCTTGGTGCCTAGAGAGTACATAATGGGGAAAAATAAAACAAGCCTGGTCTTCCATGGCAAAGGCCTCCCAAAAAGGGATGGAGAGTGGAGATTCTGAAGGCATGTTGAGCAGAGAGATACTGAGACATGAAAGCCTAGCGGAAGCAGCTTGCGAAAGTGGGAGATGAAGCATGGAAGTGAGGGAGTCCAAGAGATGGACTGGGGTAAAGACTAATTCTGCCATTGGGGTAACTAGGAATTTGCCCTATTCAGAAAAAAAGTAAAATCTGTCTTTTAAAAATTGCTTTTTTAAAATTAATTCAGCTGTTAACCGCTTCCACCCAGACATGGGGCTTCCATTATCTGGGTGGAAGACCCATGTGAGCAGTCCCTCCAGTGCCCAGACTGTGGTGTGCAATTGTACAACGGGGCTGACAGTAGCAGCAGTATTTCAGAAAGGGTGTCCTTAGACAACCCAGCAGCTGCTGTGGGCTGTTTTTCACTGTGAGCACATATGCGGCAAAGGGAGGGTATAGCCACTGCCTCACCTAGAACTGTGACCTTCTGAGCTGCTGCTGGATGGGAAAAGAAATCTTGAGAAGAGATGCAAGCTCCTAGAAATGAGAAGAATAACAGGAGTCTGAAAGCAAACAGAAGAAAAGGCAGAGAGATGAGGCACCAGAAGGAAGTTGATGTAAGGTTGACAAAACCTTGGGAGGTGTAATGAGTAGCCCTCAAAGCAGGGAAGATGACAGAGGATTATACAGCATGTGTAATATAGCGGGGGTGGGGGAGAGGCTAAGGGCTTGGTTACACTGGTACTTTATAGCGCTATAAAGCCCCCACGAGCGCTATAACCTCCTCCCGTCCACACTGGCAAGGCACGTAGAGCGCTATAACTGCTGAGTTATAGCGCTATTGTTAATCCACCTCCGCATGGGAATAAGGGCTGTAGCGCAGCTGCTGTAGCGCTACAGCAAGAATGTGGACACCCGCTGCGCTACAAGTGATCTCTGGAGATGCCTATAGCCATTTAAGGCAATTGACGTCTCTTCCCTTTGTTTTGAACTTGGCTGGAGGAATGCGGAAGTACCTCCTTAGAGTTTCTCTGTTAACTAGGCAGATAAGCAATGCAAATGTTTAAGGAGGGAGCCTGTGTGAAAACAAAGCCTTCTGTGAACGGAGGCTCACTGACAGGCTTTCAGAAGAATGGAAAAATCACTATCTCTCTCCCTCTGCATACACACAATGTGTCCCCCCTCACCCCCCTCGTTTAAAAAGCACGTTGCACCCAGCTGAATGCTGGGATACCTGCCCTAATGCGCTGCTCTTAATGCCACATTAAGTGCCCCAAATGTGGCCATGCTATACCGCTGGCGCATCTGAGTGTGGACATACAATAGCGCTATACATATTACTGTATAAGGGGACCGTTATAACCAATAGCGCTATAATCTTGTAAGTGTAACCATACCCTAAGTTCTTTAGTAGCAGAGCAATAGGTTGAGGCTTCTATGCAAAGACCCACCAAGTCAGGTATGAGTCTGAGATTCTCTTACTTGGCTTTCTTCATGTGGAGAATATTGGGAATGGAGGTGGGAGGCAGTCATCCCTCCCAATGATCCCTTGACAATGGCCATGCTGGTGCAAAGGGGCTATCAAGACCTTCTTGAGGAATATCCTCCTCCCTAGGCCAAGAGCACTTGCTGTAATGTAAAGTTTTGGCTGAAGTTTGTCTCCTAGGACTAGACATTCAAGTCTAGTAAAACTACCCTGCCCATGGGTGTTGAGTCTTAATTAGCTGCTGTTTCTAAAGTGCTTCAAATATGTATAGCTCTATATAGATACAGTGGGGTTTCTTTTTTTACTACCTTTATGTGGAAGAGGGTCCCTATGCACAAAGGCAACACTAGAAACCAAACATTTAAGGCTAACAGCTGTGAACACTCTAGGGGTATGTTAAATGTGAGTTTCAGCATGTCTGGGTTATAAATTATCCAAATATCATTAGGGGGCTTTGAGTAAGATACTCAGCCTGATATTGGAAGGGGCGCATAGCGTGCATTTTGGAAATGACTGACTTCACCTCTTGTGGTATGTGACTAATCAGAGTGACACTTTTGCCAATTAGATTAGACCCTGTTCTCTTAGTATGAAAATCCACTTCAGGAAAAGATACCCTGATCTTGGTCCCTCTGAACTCAATGGGAGCTTTGCCATTGACTTCACTGGGAGCAGGACTAGGCAGTGTGATGGAAAATGCTTTATGAGAGGTTACCAATGCACAGTGTGCAGAGAAAGATGGGCTCTTCTCCTACTGCCCTAGCAGTAATTAGTTCATGATCTTGTGAGAAGGAGTTCTGGAAGGTCAAATTTTCACTCCTGCCTCCTAGTGGGGGGTAGCTGTAGCAAAACCATGAATCAGGACTTATCCCTTGGCAGCTTCTGTATGGGCTGCAGTGACAATTTATTCTTTGCTAAAGCAGACTAGTAGGTGGTGAAAATCCCTTGGAATGCACGATTTAACACCTAGATGGAGCCAATAATTAATTGCTGCTTTCTAAAGTGATTAACTGTGTGCACGTTGTTTTCACCAGACTGGAACTTCATATGACAGCAAACTAAGTGCTAGGGTTCTGCACAGAGCTCTGCTGCTGTTTTACTCTGGTTGTAAGTGGAGTCTTTTTAGCTCCAGCTCTGCGGTATAAATGCCTTGAGTCCCTGGACCAAGTTATTTGCAGGCGTAATTCCATTCACGGCAGTAGAGCTGTGCAGGGTTGCCAACACTTAAAATATTATCATGATTTTGGACCAATTTTGGGAGCTCTGGAGATAAGATAAGGTACAGCTCAGGAATTTTGCCTTAGCTGCTGGTAGCTTCCCACTTCAGTCAGAAAAGGCTGAAGGCAGGCCAATGCTGCAGGCAGCTGCAAAGGCACCCTCAGCCTCAACTCTGTGATCAACAGCAATGGACTCACTTCCCCCTCAGAGTGCGGAAGGAAGGAATTACTGGGAATAAGAGCCCAGGCCCCGCAGGCTGGGGACTCAGGACAACTGCTAGAGTCTACTAGGAGTGTGGGAAGAAATTGGGCAGTGGGGCCCTGCACTAGTCTGGCTTGGAGGGATGAGAGGGGCTGTTGGAGTCAGCTAAAGGAGTCTGCTAATGGGGAGTCAGGGAGGTTTTGCAGGGGATGGGGAGAAGAGAACTGGTCCCACATTCTTCGTATGTGCTTTTTGTATGCCTTAAGGTTGAATTTTCACCTCATGATCAGTGAACACACATAACCATAGGCAGGGGGAGAAATTCTTAAAATGAATGGGGTTTGGTCACTCTTGGGAAGTTTTGTGGTAATGGGGTTCTGATGCCTGATTTCTGAAGTCCTGGGGTTGGTGATGCTGGCTCTGCCAGCAGAGGATTTGGCCCCATTGCTAAATCACAGGGTATTAGGATAAGGGACAGATGCGTCCAGCAGGGAGAAATCCTAGGGACAAGCTAATGAGGGAGTTCAGGCTGGCTTTTGCTTGCTACTGGTACTTGTTTGTGGTAGGATGAAACTCCTATTGTTGTAAAATGGTAGGGTTAACTCCCCAGTTTAGTTAGTGGGAGTTTACCCCCCATCACAGTCTGTTATGACACAGTTAAATAAAGCTGTAAGTACTCAGCCTGCAGTCCTGTGAGTAGGTGTATGTTTGTTGCACTGAATGGTCCTTTTATAACTGGAGAATCTTTATAAGCAGATTCCTGCATATGTGTGTTTATACAATTATGAGGGTGAGTTCGAAAGTTTTATCAGCAAAGTACAATCCAATTACGTAGTGATTATCCCCCTGTTAAAGTATGCAAATTCATACCCAGTGTTTTATACATGCTTTCTGCAAAGTACTTGGGAATAGTTTAAAATGCCAGACACTACAAATGTGTACCCATGTTTTAGTTATTGCTACTCATAAATTGAATAGATATAGCAAACTAAATAATAAAAAGGTTTGGCCTTGATATCCATGCTGCTAGTAGTGGGCAGTGTGATGTTCCTTATTTCTCTAATGATTTTTTTAAAACTGTGTAAACAAACCAAACATGTAGACCAATATTCCAAATGTTCGTGCCTTCTGGACAATGTTCCCTCTAATTTTTCCCACCTATGTGCAGAATAAATTTTGTTATTTTCACCAATGTGGGGGTGATGTGTGACACATCACCTCCGTATTGGTGCACGTAACAAAATTCATGGGGTGGGACCGATGGGTTTGGAGTGTGGGAGGGGGCTCAGGGCAGAGGGTTGGGCTGTGGGGGTGTGGTGAGGGTTCTTGCTGGGAGTGCAGGCTCTGCGGTGGGGCGGGGGATGAGGAGTTTGGGGTGCAGGCTGTCCTGGGGCTACAGTGGGGAGAGGACTCCCCCTAGCTCTCTCTCCCTGCAGAAGATTCTGGGCTGTGTGGGAGAGGCACCTCTCCATCTGCGGCAGGGCCCTGGGATAGGCACCTCTTCCTGAGCTGCGGCAGGACCAGGACAGGGCTGGGTTGGGGCTGGTGAGGGTGCCTCTCCCCACCGTGGCAGGTCTGGGGCTGGCCACAGCCCTGGGCATCTGTGCAGCACTTATTGAAAGGAAACTTAGCTTCTGGAGACTCCTGAATTACCTAATAATTAGGTCCTGGGAAAATTATAGTGATATCTTCTCTCTGGTGTGAAGATGTAGTTCTGTAACCTATTATGCGATGGGATATTTAATTCTTTCAAGTCATGCCATTGAAATCAGTGGGACTATTTCAATAAGTGCTACTCAACGTTTCAGTATTTGCAACCCCAAACATTCAAATATCATGGGACTGTCTTAAAATCATATGAATTTTAATAGGGTTCTTTTTATTGGTCTTCTGGTTCTGAGCCTTTAGGGTTGGGTTTTCAATATCTCCCCCAACCCCACCCCATCCCACAACTGTCTTCCTCTGCAACTGCTTTTTAAAATGAAAGCTGAGATTCTCATGTGATTCCAGGAGAGGGGGCTTTCAGAACAGCAGCACATATTAAGAATCTCACCATGTGAGACTGACTGGTAGGCCCCAATCCTGCAGACACTTAGACCCATGTTTAAGTCTGGGAATAGTGCCACTGAATTCAGGGAAGTGACACCATTTTAAAATGGGTGTGGGTGGAGAATCAGGCCCCACTTCCAGAGATTTTGCCTAAGTGATGTTGCACTCTTGGCTGGTCCAAAGAGAAGACAAGGATATGCTACAAGCAAAAGGGTTGTTGAGCCCTGGTTGTAGCGCCCTGTGTTCTGGGAGCTGAACAGTTACTATATAACCCCTGTTCCCGAAGGGCTCAGGGTGTACATGATTTATCTAGTAATTATAGCTGGGATTTCAAAGGGGTGTAAGGGGGTTTGGTTTCCAATTCACATTGAAAATAAATGGGAGTTGAGCATCTATCTCCATTAGACTCCCTGAAAACCACAACCTGTGTCCTCTGTAGGCAGCACCTTCAGATGCAAGTGGCAGCATGAAGATGATCATGGAAGAAAGATAGGGAAGTGCTAGTCAAATCCAAAGTACAGACATGTTAGTGCACTGCACTGTGCCTAGTGAACCACCATTAATATACTGGGCTTTTGCAAAAGCAGATCATGTCTGTCAATTTTTTTCCACACTAGTTTCATTCTTGAATGCAAAGTTCTGGAGGGTTGATATGGGAATGCTACTGTTAAAGCCTTCCTGACTCCTCCTGATAAGTTAATAGTGTATGATCAAAACATTTGTTTCCAGTTTGAGTTCACCAGTGTCAGATAGGTTGTTACCTTTCCTCCCTTAAAAAAAATCAATAAAAAATGATGAGAAAGAAGCCTAGCCATCATGTCTGTATGTTCTGTGATATACTTGCCTGTGTGCCGTCACATTGACTAAAAAAAAAATGTTAAGCACACTGTATTGACATAATGAAGAAGAAAAATCAAAGGCAAGATAGACTGGTATAAACAGTAGAATACACTTCAGAATAGGAGAAATCTGAAAATCAATAGTTGTTCATTTTTGGCCTTTGGCTATGCAACCTTTTATAATTAAATTTTCAGGATGAAAAGACTATTTCAATTATTTAAGTCATAGGGAAAAACACAGTCAAATAATTTATTATACCATTAAACGTTATTTCAGCTCTTACTACTATGAAATTTCTTAGGGATGCATTATTTATTTTCAGTTCTAACTGACATGTTTATCTTAAGTTTGAGCTGTAATCCAATATTTGTATTCTCTTTTCTTGCAGGTAAGTCCGGATTTGGCTATTTGATGAAATTTGCGGTTTGGGGATGTAAGCAGACAAAGTAAGCCTTCCACAAGTTGTCTCAGCCTGTTAACAAGGTCAGATTGTTGTCTGAATGTTCAAACTATGGCATTCCAATTAAAAATATAGTGACTGAAATAGACGGCATAGTTTGCAAACTGGTGGTAACTCTCTAGACTCAGTGTTTTTTATCTGGTGGGTTAGAACACTTTGCATTTGCAAATACTTCTTTTACATTTAAACTATTAAATCTGCAATAGCTGAATATTATGCAATTGTATATTGTTACATATATATTAAAGGTGGTATAATTTTTTCCCCACCATCTTTAAAATAATCACTTTATTGGATTCTCTAATTTTGGCTCTTTGCCATGTAAAGAGATTGAAACCTTTAGAACTTGAGCAGCCGCCAGTTAACAGGTCATACACTGAAAAGTTTACTTTGTGGATCATTCAAAATTGATTACCTTTGAGTAATCATCTGGCAAAAGTGCACTGCTATAAACCATTAAAATACTGCTACCACACTGGCATGCTTTGCTTCCTTCATGATCCTCACTGCTCATAGTGACTCCTATAATACCAAGGAAGTCCTCATGCTCTTTCAAGCTTTCTTGCATCAGATTCAGCCAGTCTGAATCATTGACATAAGTGTTATGTTTATTGCTTCAGTGATCTAACTTGATTCTGTTTCAGCATTTTCTTCTGTTCTCCTCTCCCCATTGGCTCCAGGAACAGTTAATCTCTTGTTGAATCTTTTGTTTTTGTTTTATTTTGCTTTTAACTATTATGGTAGATAATCAAATGGCAGCTTCTTGAGAAGTCAACAGTAGTTGGCTGGTGTCCATACCACAAGGAATAGTTCTGTTCCCCTGAACTTTAATGCTGCTTTATCTCTCTAAACAAAATCTTCATACAATATTTATATACAGAAAATTTTTAATGCCTGATCACATCAGTGTTATTGTGATTCTAATAGTTGTCATAGACTATCAATATGCAATTTAAAGAAAATGATATAAAAATACCTTCTTGCAATCACCTGTGGAGTTTAGAGTTGGTCGTTTTAAAAATGAAGAGCTTACTGCTTTGTCTGACCAGTTGTAAAGATTGCTCATTGTGTTAATATTTGTGTAGTTGTTCCACCACACTTGAGATTTTATGATGTAAGTAAACTTGTCTCAAACACCGTTCAGATCAGCCAATGATATTTTATGCAAATACTTGACTAAGCAAATACCTTTGTTCTTCTTTTACTTTGCTTTCCTTTCTGCTTCTGTTGTTATGGTAATTCACATCAACCCAGAAAAGGTGCCATATGTTCCTATGCCAGTCTGAAAATGAGATAATGAATGCCCTGCAGAAGGAATGACTGAGTCACTCAAAGAATGGGGCTGACTTCCTCAGGCTTCTCTTCACCTCAGAAAGTGAGACATATGGTACTATACATACATATGTTACATCCACCATTTGGGATGACCCATAGATTTCAGTGGAAGGAAGATTAACATTCCAGGGAAATGCAAGTTATGGTTTTCTGTGTCCTCTGATGAATTAGAAGTTACCTCCTCAATATGCACCAAGATCTATTTCTGGAATGAGTAAGAGGAGATATGATTGAGGTCTATAAAATCATGACTGGTGTGGAGAAAGTAAATAAGGAAGTGTTATTTACTCCTTCTCATAACACAAGAACTAGGCATCACCAAATTAAATTAATAGGCAGCATGTTTAAAATAAACAAAAAGGAAGTATTTTTCCACACAATGCAGTCAACCTGTGGAACTCCTTGCCAGAAGATGTTGTGAAGGCCAAGACTATAACAGGGTTCAAAAAAGAACTAGATAAATTCATGGAGAATAGGAGAATAGGTCAACACTATATCAGGCTTAAAAAAAACTAGTTAAATTCATGGAGGATAGGTCCATCAATAGCTATTAACCAAGATGGGCAGAGATGGTGTCCCTAGCTTCTGTTTGCCAGAGGCTGGGAATGGGCAGTAGGGAATGGATCATTTGGTGATTACCTGTTCTGTTCATTCTCTCTGAAGCACCTGACATTGGCCACTGTCAAAAGGCAGCATAGTGGGCTAGGTTGATCTTTGCTCTGACCCTGTATGGCCATTCTTATATCTGTTCAACACCTGCTTTAGCTTTTACTCTGCTCATGGAGGAAAATAAATTTTGTCCTCAAAAGAATTAAATCTTAAATTCCCACTAGAAAAGTTGCCAAGCTGACTTATTCTAGGTTTTTACAGTTACATTTATTTAGTTTATAAAATTCGAATTCACATTCTTTCCCCCTTCCTACCAGTCATAAATTTTCTTCCTCCACCATTACCCTCCAATGTATGTACAATACCCCAGAGATTTCACGCTAAAGGCAATGTTACAGTGAAATATTTCCATGTATTTAACATTTTCCTGGAATATATTAAATAAGTGACTTAATGTGTCTAGATGCACTACTAGCCCCTGAGTCTATCTTCCTTATACACTGAAACTCCTACTAATATCAACAGAGGACTTTGGCATGAGGATCAGGCTTTGTGTTTCTGAACATTGATAGCCCTGTTGTGTTGATTTTGATGGTCTAAATCGGCCCTAAGAGTCAAGGGTGACCACATCACTGTACAATACTAAATAGTTAAATATGCTTTGGGGTTTCAAATACAAAGACTTCAACCTGCTTAGTTCCATGGCAAATCTACTATTAAAATATATATACCATTTTATTAAAGATATAGTAAAAGAAAGAAACATCTGAAATGTAAAGTATTGAGAGGCTTTTATTTTAACAATATCCCTTTCCCTATAGAGAAAGTTTATAGAGAGGACTTCCTGTCTGACAGTCTTTTAGATGGTAATAACTGTCCTTTTCGGTGAGGAAAAGAGAAACAATTAGTTGAGATGGGCTGTTGCTGTGGAAGTCTGATCTGCTTCTCTTAAGACAAAGCAAGACAAACACAAAAGGAGAGGGAGAAGGAAAAAAAAGATAGCAAATGGACCATGCTGACTCTCTCAGCCTCGCTGCTAGAGAAACGTAGGCCTAATGGATGCCTTTTTTTATTAGCTACAGCGAGACCTCACAAACTTGTACCACATCTGACTCTTCAGGGCATTGCTTTTAATTGTGTCTCTGGTCACAGACTCACAGCAATGTTGCAAAAGGTTCAGTCTTGGCCATCTAATTCAGACTTTCTTTAAACAGAAAGCAAAAAGAATGGAAAGAGAAGTACAGTGTAGAAGGAAAAGGACACACATGAGAGGGAGGTGACAGCAGGACAGCAAGGCTCGCATTCCTAGGCATATTGATGACATTGATTCCCTCTCTCTCTGGCTTGGTCAAGGCACCTTTCAGGATCAAGATTATGAATGCCTAGTGGTGTCATGATGGATTCAGAATCAACAGCAGATGTGGGACAGCAGCCATGATGGTAGAGCTTGCTCCTTCCAATCCATCTGGCCTCCAATCCTCATGACTCCCCTCCACAAAGTCTTTTTTTAAAGACACCAAAAAAAGGGTGACAGCGGAATAGACTATCCCCTCATTATTTGGTTCACCAATTAGGCTTAATTTCTGACAAACCAATTTTGGTCCATTAATTGCTGATTTCATTCTCCCTTATTTACGAATTAAAGTCTTAACACAGACTTGAGTTGATTAATTCAACTGAAGTTGAATTGAGTTGATTAATTCAGTCTGTCTTTTATTTTTTGCTGACTTTTATGTAACAAACTGAGTTGGACTTTTATTACCTTGCACAGCTTAGAGTATAGGCATCTTTAAAACAATCCTGAGGGGAATAAGTTAGGCTAACATTGCCTTGAAAAACCACATGAAACATCCATGGAAAAATATGTTGTAGCATAACAGGGCTGTGTACTATCTCTCAAATTTTAATGAATGCGAATGAACAGCTTTTTGTTTTCATCACTGTGGAGCTATTAATAGCAGAGTCTGTCAGTGAAAGATTTTGAACAGCAGTGTCATTCCTCATTTCAAGTGGCAATAAAAGCCTTGTCCTTCAGCTTTTTTGTCTGGAATGTATAAATGCCTCTTTCAAGGCGTTTCAGACGTGAGAAGATAAAAAGTGGTTAGACAAGAGTAAGAATAGTTACACGCCTAAAATAAAGCTTTAAAAACTAAGTAATTCTGGCTATAGTTTAGGGTTATAAATGACATCTTTGGGGAGAATCAAGACAGGGATTCTGGGACTTCAGTCTCAAGTTTAAACAAACATAGATTCATAAGACTGGAAGGGACCTCAAGAGATCATCTTGTCCAGTCCCCTGCACTCATGGCAGACTAAACGTTATCTAGATATATAAAGTAACTGTGAAAATCCACTTAAATCAGAATGTATAATATTATACATGGCAGGATTTTCAGAAGTACGCAGCAGTGGGCTAATTCTACTTCCACCGAAGTCAACAAAGCTTTACCACTGACTTCGGAGAGTGCAGATTTAGGCCAATGCTTAGAGCTTTAGAAAATTGTACCCAGATGTAGCCAGTATTTGCTCTACTTTATCCTATAAGAAGTCAAGGCTGAAGCAGATTTTGCTCCTACTTCAGAGAGATTACCATATGTTTGCTTTTTGTATATGTTAAAGCCATACTCTCAAATGTCCCTCATTTTGAAGAACATCATTCCTCTGAGACGCCAGGTTACCTCAGTTTCACACACACTCTTGTTTCCTCCTTTTGATTGTGGAAACTTTATCTTAGAAATAGAATAATGGAACTGACTTTGTAGAAAGTGTTTGAATCAATGGAGGGAATCTCATAGCATTTAACATTTCTTGTATGAATGATTTGTGTGCCCTCTTATTTTGGCTCTCTCTCACAGGCTGCATCCCAAATTTTGAGCCTTGGCAGGTTGAGAGGAATGAATAAAACCCTGACTGAAGGTGGAATGCCCTGTAGCACATGCACAGCCCCTCCTGGAGCTCACTGGTGCACAAAGGAATGGGTATACAAAGTGCCACTTGGGCAGTAGTGTATTGTAATGGCTATTTTAGGGCATGGGGGTGTACATGCATACCTTTAGATGGATGACCAAGTCTACTTATTTACAACTGGCCTTCATCCTTGTTCTAGTAGAGAACAGGCAGTGAGTTATAACAATGAGACTGTTCCCGACAGATGGAGTAGAGGGAGGATCCTGCCAATCATCTAGGATTATTTAGGATGTTGGAATGTCATGAGGGAATTTAAGGTAGTGGAAAATGATTGGAGATAGTTCCATCTTTTGTGATTCATGTCAGAGTTGAATATAACCCAAGTAAGGTCGTGTCTGAGTATAAATCTAAATAAATATATGCACAGTACAGACCATGTTTAATCATAAGGGGAATTGTCATTGACTGGGGAACTGGGCAGTTTTGAATGGAAGTCCCACTATAAAATGCAAAGCCATAATATTATTTTTTAAAAAATTGGCTGATGGATTCTGTGGGTTGTTTTGAGGAGTGTGGCAGGGAGTGAGGAGCAATTTTGATCTGGTATTGGATTTCAGTCTCTGAGCATTTAATGCAGCAAACAACTGGTCTGCCTCACAAGCCCAGGAAGGAGTCTGGTCAGTCCCTTTTTTCATGGCACCATCTATCGACAGCACTGACAATCTTTAGCAAACCCCAGAATGAGGCCTTTCCTCTGATGCAGGGCATTCCTTGAGGGAGCTCCCACTCCTGGCAGCTTTTCCCCAGTCCTTCTGTAGGCTGTCTGCCTGGGGCGAGTCCTGCTACAAGAGCCAACCAGCTTCCTTTTGCTCCCCTCCCTGAGCTTTCAGCCTTTATAGGAATCACATGCTCATTGGGTAATCATCTGACCCCTTCCCCGCTAGGTCTGATAAGCTTCTCTACTAGGCCCAAATGCCTGTTCCTCAAAACTGCACTGGCTGCAGGCCTTCAGGTCCTTAGAGGGGCAGCCTACCCTGTTACACATGTTTTAGATTTTACATAACAAGGTGGACTGGAAGGGCATTTTTAACACTGGGTAATGCTAGTTGCATTTTTTAAAGTACTTATTTTAAGAAAAATAACAAATTTTGATTATTTTTTTGTGGACCACAAGCTAAATATAAGTCAACAGTGTAAGACTGTTGCCAAAAAAGCAAACATCATTCTGGGATGTATTAGCAGGTGTGTTGTGAGCAAGACATGAGAAGTAATTCTTCCTCTCTACTCCATGCTGGTTAGTCCTCAACCAGAGTATTGAGTCCAGTTCTGGGTGCCACATTTCAGGAAAGATGTGGACAAACTGGAGAAAGTCCAGAAAAGAGAAATGAAAATTATTGACGGTCTAAAAAACATGACCTCTGAGAGAAGACTGAAAACATTGGGTTTGTTTAGTCTGGAAAGAGAAAACTGAGAGGGGACATAAGTTTTCAGTTACATAAAAGGTTGTTACAAGGAGAAGGGAGAAGAATTCTTCTTCTTAACCTCTGAGGATAGGACAAGAAGCAATGGGCTTAAATTGCAGTAAGGGAGGTTTAGGTAAGACATTAGGAAGAACTTCCTAACTGTTTAACTGGAATAAATTGCCTAAGAACGTTGTGGAATCTCCATCATTGGAGATTTTTAATAGCAGGTTAGACAAACACCTGTCAGGGATAGTCTAGATTATACTTAGTCTTGCCATTACAGGGGAGTGGACTAGAGGACCTCTCGATGACCCTTCCACTCCTATGAGTTTATGATTCTATGACTCTATATTTGTGAATATGAGAAAACAATTCTTTATCTTGTATTGTTTTGAATAATTTCTCAATGTTACTTTCCTCTCCACAATGCCTCCCTTGTGTCAGATGAAAAGCTTTATGAGAGATTTTTTCCTTCTATAACTTCTTATTGGCAATAAAAAGTGACAAATACATCAGGATGTCTGAAAACAATTATCTTCCCCTGCTGTCATAATTTTAAGACTTAAATATCAGTTTATGAGTTCCACTAGGTATTTCTGCTCAAAGGAAATGTTATTTGACAGAGATGAAACAGGTTGTATATTTTTCTTGTGATTCCAGACTTCTAGGGAGCTGTGTAGGCAGAAACTGGGGATCTTAATCATTCTGTGCCATCACCAGGGTTTCATTTCAGGCATTTAATTCCCTAGGGAATTCCCTATCTGAAGTGACTAACATCTGCAAAAGCTATTAAAGTGCAACAAAAATGTAGGTTTTATTTGTATTTTTTTCATCTTCTAGGCTAGAGCTTGCCAATAAATTAGATTAAGAGACTGATCAAAATCCACTGAAGTCAATCCCCTTGGAGGACATATAGCAGCAGTGCTTGTGGTGAAGAGTTTTTTTGTGTGTGTAGGGTGTGCCATACATGAAACAAATTAGTGACAAACAAATAACATAGATCACTAGCATGACAATAGAACAGTTCACAAGTGAAAACACACTAAACCTTGTATTTTGTTAGTTCTAAGTGAAAGCTGCACTGAAAGCTTCTGTAATTAATTAATTTGGATCTGACTCCATTACTCTCCTTTGTGCTTGATTTATTGCTGAAAATTTGGAATTAGCCAAGTGAAATATGTCAATCTCCAATATATTCACCTGAATCTACATGACACTCTATACTAAGGAGGATTGGGCACATTGATAGATACTCTTGTAAACTGTGGTATTTGGGATTCCTTTTCTTTCATGATCATGAAAGGAAGAAAAGTTATGGTCAAAATTTGGGGCCTAATCCAAAGGCCATTGAAGTGAATGGGTTGTCATCAGGTAAACTGTCATAAAGTAATCTATGGCATGTTGCAGATTTCCAAAGGAGGGCTAAAGACTGAAATAGGTGACTGCTTTGTTCCTGGTGGGTGCAACTTGAACATCCAGTTGTTCTGCTATCCACTTGAAAAATTATATATAATAATCCACTTTGAAAACTCCTTTGTTGATGCACAATTATATTCAAGCTTGTACAATGTGAGTACAGACTGAGGCTAGCCTTTTCCAAACAAAGAAGAGCACGAGTCTATTTTATCCTGAAGTAGGTTTGCTAATATTTATTGCAATATAGACCTCAGAATGCTGAGTATGGATGCACCCAGAGAGGATTGCCAAGCTGAAGATGACAGCCTGGCATGCAGCAGTGTCAAAAATACTAAGAAAGACAGCTGTGTGTGCATATCTTCAAGCTGGTGCAGGGCTGTCCCATAGAGTAATTGCAGGAGCTGAGGAGAGAGACATAGGGAAAGCATGAGAAGAAAGATTATTAAAGGCAATGACCTATGCATGAATTACATTTTTACTAGACTTGGTAAGAATAATAAAACTGCAATTAGCTGGGCAGGTAACGCTGCATAAGTGAGCTAAGGCCTTTCCGGCACATTTAAGATACTATATTCATAAACAGATGAGAAGGGGGGCTTGGTAGAGGCCAGCTCAGAGTGACTAAGATGGCAAGTTGGAAGCAAGAGATCAGAGCTAGAGGTCAACTCGTGAGGCTCAGAAGACAGAAACTGGGGTATCTCTGGTCCTGAATATGGAAATTGGGATAAGGAATTTAAGAGACTTTTTCAGACTGACAGAGCTTTGTGTGTGCAGCACGTGCTTGAGCAAACAGGAATTACACAAAAAGGTAATGCTGAGGTAATTAAAATGAAATGACACAAACTGTTTAATGTAAAGGTAGCCACTGTATTAATAAATTTAAATGGGTTTGCATTGTTTTCAGCCAGCTCTTACATGTTCCTTTTTAAGTCCTATATTTATAGCCCATACAAAATACTGTAGAGCAGTGGTGGGCAACCTGTGGCCCATCAGGGCAAGGCTATGACGGGCTGCTAGACCATTTGTTTACATTTGCACAGCTGCCCGCAGCTCCCAGTGACCATGGTTCACTGTCCCTGGACAAAGGGAGCTGCGGAAAGCAGTGGCCAAGGCTTGGCCATTTCACGCAGCTCCCATTGACCGGGAACGGTGAACCGCAGTCACTGGGAACTGTGGGTTGCTGTGCAAATGTAAACAAATGGTCTGGCAGCCCCCCAGCAGCTTGCCCTAGTGGGCCACATGCAGTCCCTGGGCTGCAGATTGCCCACCATTACTATAGAGTATCTAGTGCTAAGGAGTGTCTGTTACTGAAAGTTCCAACAATTACAGATGGTTCCACTCTATAAAATCCAGATCCCAACTTTCCTCAGAATTTCAGGGGTATTTGGATCTAGGGAAATGGTTTAGGCCAAAGGGAAATGTACAAAAAATAGTGATTATCCTGTGTATAATGACCAAGAGTAAATGATATAAACATAGCAACTTTGAAACAGAAGGCTTAAGGACTTAATAATGAGCTATGGAGTATTTTATTTCTAAATTCCTGTTGAGGTCAAATCAACAGTAACAAATCACCAGCTGATGTCCAGGGACTTTCAGAGAATGAATTGGTGATATTAACTCAGTACCCATTTGTGCTGTTTATATATAAAGAGCAACTTCCACCCTTCATTCTTATCAGTTTTGATCTCTGGCTGTTATTGTGGTATATGCTCATTGGCTAGAGAAAACTGCCATTCTTCTTAGCAAGGAAGGCTAGGATTTTAAGTAAGACAAGAAATAGGAGCACACAAGCCATGTGATAGAACTGTCTTAACTCTATTTGAATAATACTTTAGTTATTGAAATTTTATATTCATTAATGATCTGGAGAATGGTGTGGACTGCACTCTCAGCAAGTTTGCAGATGACACTAAACTGGGAGGAGTGGTAGATATGCTGGAGTGTAGGAACAAGATACAGAGTGATCTAAACAAATTAGAGGATTGGCCCAAAAGAAATCTGATGAGGTTCAACAAGGACAAGTGCAGAGTCCTGCATTTAGGATGGAAGACTCCCATGTACTGCTACAGACTAGGGACTGAATGGCTAGGCAGCAGTTCTGCAGAAAAGGACCTAGGGGTTACAGTAGATGAGAAGCTGGAAATGAGTCAATAGTGTGCCCTTGCTGCCAAGAAGGCTAACGGCATTTTGGGTTGTATAAGTAGGGGCATTTCCAGCAGATTGAGGCATGTGATCATTCCCCTCTATTCGGCATGTGTGAGGCCACATCTGGAATACTGTATCCAGTTTTGTGCCCTATACTACAAGAAGGATGTGGATAAATTGGAGAGAGTCCTTTGGAGGGCAAAAATAATTAGGAGTCTGGAGCACATGACTTATGAGGAGAGGCTGAGGGAACTGGGTTTTTTAGTCCGCAGAAGAGAAGAATGAGGGGGAATTTGGTAGTTCTTTCAACTATCTGAAAGGGGGTTCCAAAGAGGATGGATCTAGACTGTTCTCAGTGGTAGCAGATGACAGAACAAAGAGTAATGGTCTCAAGTTGCAGTGGGGAGGTCTAGGTCGGATATTAGGAAAAACTTTTTCACTAGGATGGTGGCGAAGCACTTGAATGGGTTACCTAGGGAGGTGGTGAAATCTCCTTCCTTAGGGGTTTTTAAGGTCAGGCTTGACAAAGCCCTGGCTGGGATGATTTAGCTGGGGATTGCTTCTGCTTTGAGCAGGAGGTTGGATTAGATGACCTCCTGAGGTCCCTTCCAACCCTGGGATTTTATGATTCTATATCATTTCATGAAATTGTGTATCATTTCAGTGTGCTACGCAGTCTGTTATGTACTGGAGTGCTCATAGATAAGATCAGCCATGTATTTCATTGTAACTGATAGATATGGGCTGGACTGAAATAAGAAGGTACAGGTATCAATCCTTTAGATTTTTTTTTAAAAAATTGGAAAATAGGAGTGAGGGAAAGAGGTAGGGCAGATTTTCATCTGGTGTGAATCTGCTAAAGTCAAAGGTAGTCAACAGAGCTATACGAGTTTACACCGCCTACGAATCTGGTCCAATGTGTGTTATTAATTTCCTGTTATGGATTCAGATGATAAAAGCAGAGCCAGTGATGTGCACCTAAGTGTGTTCACTGGCAGACAACACTACAATAAATAATACTCTGCACCTTTCCAAGTAAGGATCTCAGTGTGTTCTAAATGAAAGGCTTTCTTAACATACCCCTGAACAACATCAAGCTTTACCATAATCCGGAGAGCATTATTACTCATAGGGGAGTGACAAAGAGTCCTGTGGCACCTTAAAGAC